>JBCFXI010000727.1:0-114663 GCA_038496175.1 Ampulex compressa
CAGTGAAACGCGCCGACCGCGTTCCAAGAGAGAGAGAGAGAGGGGGCGGGGGGAAGAATATCGGAATAATGAAGAAGAATCAGGTACTTTATTTATTCTTAACTTTTTCGAGGTGAAGCATAGGAGATTTCTTTCAAGTAAATCAGGAGTTTCCGTAGGCGGAAGAGGTAGGAACAGCGTGAGAAATAATGGAGGAAGAACGGCAGGAGAAAGTTGCAGGCGGTTTGTCAGAAAGGATAATAACGGTAGTGCCGTATAAGTGTGAGATAGCAAAACGGTTGCGAGAGAAGATGAAAACCGTACTGAATCTTTCCTCTTTCCCCTCTTTATATTTACACCCACCTAATAATCAGTCTTAATGTCACTGAGCCACAGATATTTTGGTTGTCGTCCAGTAAAAACGGTCTTCTAAAGCCAATGAGATGAATAAGCAGTAAATGAGCAGAGATTGCTTTTCTGTACCCTAAAATAAGTCGTTTCGAATTTAGGTAACATATCTATTTTTGTAACACATCTTTATGGAGTTATATATATATATATCTTTATGGGGTATATTTTTTCTAATAATTAAATAACATATTTATTACTTTAGTTGCATTTTATTTGACAAAAACGTAACAGAAAAACTACGATCAGAATCTCAATAAAAGAAACTGCAAAACTAAACAATGATTTATTAAATAATTTTTTATTTTTTTTTAATTCATAATTTACATTAAAATACATTTTTTTTTATAATTATAAGAATTGTGGACTGGAATTAATATTTATTCTACAAGATTTTAACAATTTTCTCCGCTTTTTGTTTCGTGGAGTTAATCGATTTAGGAAATGGACAAAGGAACTGCTATTATAGCTGGGCAAACGTGGCATAAAGAAATAGAGACAGGCTGAAAATCTAGTAAGTCAAAAAACTAGCAATTAGTTTTCATAACGACCAACGGGCGACACGAGAAATGGCTGTAAAAAGTACTGTAATTCTTCATGAAAAACGCGATGAGGAGCGATTCATACTCGTTATTGCTAGCATTAAATAGCCTCCACAAACGGTGTCAAATTAAAAATTTGCAAAATATGGGATAAAACAAACTGTTCTGCACAATATGAATATTAATTAGATTGCATGATATAAATCGAGACAGAAATTATTCTTGGATTCAAGGTTTGCAGAATAATTGCAACACCCAGTGTATTAATGTCAGAGATATTGATTACGCCGAAGATAATCGAACAAAGCAATCGATTTTAGATTATTTATCGTTTTCCATATTAACTAACTCGAGATTTTACGCATACGTGTTCTTTTATCTGATATTTATACAAACGTTATACAAACAAACTTTATACAAACGTGAAATCTCATCTGTCAAACATTATGGTGTTTATTCTTCAATCGTTCCCTAATTATATGTATAAGTCAATAAAATAATACGAAACAAATATGTTGTGCACTTTTTATTTCCTTATAGAATGGAAGAAACTTTCAGGACAACTTAATATTATAAGGGTTAATTTTTTCAGCATGTTGAATACGAAGTCGATTTTACTGCGATTACTGTTTAGGCTGCACATCATTCGGCGAGGTACAATAAAATCTCTATTTTATGCTATTTAAATCAGACCCAGCTAAGTACGCGATACTGCGTACAAAGCTTTATCCGGCGGGACTCCTTTGAAATAAGTTCTCGACTTAACAGTGCTTAACACTTGGCATGCGGGCAATGTACTTTTACGTTTTTCGCGGTCTGTTACTGGAGCGCGGGTCACGTAAGAATACGTATTTAATAGATTTACGCTAGAGGGCGAGTATGATATAAATATCATGGAGGTTGTATGTATGGTGCTTGTGTTGCTAGGCAACGCTTCGTATTGTTTCTTCCCAGAAATTTTGTTGAGAAAAACGAGATAGTTTTCGATTTATCGCGATTTTATCGAATGATTAAAATTTCGGGCAATTCACGAAAAAAACACCCGCTGCGCGCGTAAGTCCGCCGCGAAGTATACCCGCATGCAAAGTCTTAATTATATTATAATAATTATATTATAATAATTCTTAATCTTTTATTTTTTTAGGCAAACTGCTTATTAACATGTTGGTGCGAGTTTCTTGATAAAAATGAGACAAAACACGATATATTTACACCCATATTTACTTACCCGATACTTATTTTACGACCCAGTTTTTTTTTTATTATCGTCTCGAACACATTAAAAAATGGGTTATTAGTTGTATTAAAAACAATAATAATAAAAAAAGAATGATCAGCATTAAAAAAGTGTGTATATATTAACAAGCTGATCATTTTATGGCAGTCTAGTCTAGTCAACGGTGGAATATTTCCGCATAAACCACATCCACCATATGCCACTCATACGTTACGAAAGTAGTTTTTCTGAAAGATAATATGACAATTGCGCAAAATGCAAAGTTTTTAAACTTTTCCGTCAATTTGGCAGAATAGCAGCATTCAGTTTTTATTCGATAAAAACGTGATTTTATACCTTTGCTACAAGTATCTCATTTTCTATCAGTTTTGCACTTTGTCTACACATGGATCGCCGATGCAGGCTTATTACGTTATTAGTCGAATGACTCCTTTCCTAATGGCGTCAAGCACATCGCGTCTTCCTATTCGCAAGTGTCATTAAAATCGTATCTGTCTCCTCGAAACTAGCCCTTAAACCGTGTGTTTTAATTCGTAAATAGCACGTGGGTTAAGCCTTACTCGTTGCTTTAATTGCAGTACGGCTTATGCATTTAGCGGAAATTGTGATTGTAATTATATCGTATGTGACCTCATTTTAATCGGCAAAATTATACTTACTCTTATTATGTTGAAAAAATGTTTTGGTAAAAAGTTTTGTAACAGTACCTTTTAGGTTGCTTGTAAATGTCTCACTTTCCTCGCATTTCAGTTGCCTCTTTTTTCCAAGGCCCCGTTTGTGCGCTGACCCCTTTGTTCAGTAAAATACGATAACTCGGAAAACAGTGTCTTCTACTTCGTAAGAGCCAAAAACCGTATTCACGGGCCTCTTAAGGCAATTTTGCTGTACAGTCATCATTCCGTTAGATTCGCAACTTCGTTGATACCATTTGCGACGCTAAAAAGGCAGGGGGTACCGTTTTCCAGGTGTTCAGCTTGCCTTTGTAGTGCGCCGAGTAAAGGATACCGCGAATGAAGGGGACTACGGACGAAAGAACTAGTCAAGCCCGAGGCAAAGCAAGTGAGATAGACATTGAAAAGCTAGCCTAAACCCTATTATTATTAACTTTTGTAATTTCAAATTTTTTTATCTAAACTTTTTTTTAACTTGCTACTAAGATTTTGTCAATCAAAATAAAACGAAGTACGATATATTTACGACCACATTTCCTTATTTAATTTTTTTTTACATTAATTTTCGGCATCGACTGCTAAGGTCATGTAGCTTAGAATCTACTGTATAAGGTGAATTGCGAACCACCAGAGCTATAGTATACATGTCACATGGAAAAATCAAAGGTGATAAGCGGGATTCGATCTCGGATCACCTGTATGGAAGTCCGAGCGCCTCTATTCGGTACACCACCGTAGCTCCATTTAATATGTATTCAGTAATTTATTTTATTAACTTTATAATCGAATTACAAGTGTAGCTTACGGAAAAATTTCATAAAGTATCGAGTATATATCGAAATCTAATCCATGCTTCCATAATTTACACTGAATGCATAAGGCACTATGCGACGTTAATTATACAGAAGGCACTATTTCAGCAATCTTAATGCTGCAGGAGATACTATTTAAGCGACCTTAATATTGTATGATACATAATTTGAGCGATCTTAATAAGGAAGGGACCACCATTTGACGAATAACGTACAAGCATAAGCTTAAATCGAAGATTTACGTGTAGGTAAACTACATTTAACATAAAATTAGATGCTCGTAGCGAAAGTATAAGGCTACATATCTACCGAATAGAAATTAAATATATTAAATTTTCTATAAATTAAATTATTAATTTACTAGAATTACTATAATATATTAAAAATACTTTCTTATTATTAATTCGAGTGTGCACAAGAACTTATTTTTCCTAATATAATCGGAGCGATAATAAAACCTTAGATTAAAAAAAAGTTAAACTAGGAAAGTCATATCATTACGTTATGAGCCGTCTAGCCATGTTCCTTTCAAAGGTGCCGCGCTATGTACCCCATTGTTTGCCACGTCAATTGCGACTTGACTGAGGAAGCTCCAGGTGCGACCTTAACCTCTTAAGTACGATGCACTACTATTGTGGCTTTCACGAATGTCATCTTGTATTACGACGCGCCACTATAGTGGCCCACTCTACTGACTCATTTACTCACCGTTTGAACTAAATGTTCCTTTTCATTTGTCTTGTTTCACACTTTTTTGCCACCGCAACGCTTTACAACAGCCTTAGTAATATACAAACAGAATGTATAGTCGTTATTTCTGATACGCCAGTGTTGAGTATTAATTGTTACTTTTCGTTAAAATAAATATATCATTACTCGATGCTCTTTTTAACATGTCGATTCGTATCCCAATAATTTTTTAGAGTCTTCAACCTTAAAATGTTTTTTCAAAATAGAAAACGAAAAGCAATTACCTACAATTCAGAAGGGGATTTGGAAGTCGAAAATTGCATAATCAAAAACATGCGTGGCAAGAAGAATGTAAAAGAAATTGAGAACATTAAGATCGTCCGAGTTAAAGATTACAATATTTATACAGAGACGATATGCAGAAAAATGATCTATAAATGCAAATTTAAAACTATAAGTGCATAAATTTGGTTTGCTCAATTCTAACATGATAATCCGGCTTATACGATCTACAACTCTGATCGATTGCTTTCAACTACTTATCTCGGAAGAATTAGTTTTATTTATTTTTTGGGAAAATATAGAATGTATATCGCAAATTCAAGATTAAGAATTCTAAACGCTCTTTCCTAAAAATTTACACAGAAGGAACAATATTGAGCAAAATATACATTTTCTTTGTAATTTGTTGACTAGGGTAAAGGTATTAGTAGTTGACACTTTCAGGAATTTTTTGCCGACTCGTTCGCATAGCTCAAGCTAAGTTCACTTTATACAAAATGTATGATTACTAGTCGCTGCACAAACTATTCTTCTGTTATATTACAAGTATTTAGTTGTGATTTCCATTAGAAAATTTTTTCTTTTTTTTTTTAAAAGTAAAACTTGATTCAATACTTGACTAAGTAATGTAAAAGTAAAAGTAACAACAAAAGATTCAGTTGTTAACACCCTTTTGCTTCAGTAGTTGACATAAGAAGAAAATCAGTTAATGAACTAGTTTTGGTAATGTATGAATATAGAAATTTATAGAATGTTTAAAAAGATTATTCTTGAGTAAGTATGCGAAAAAAAATTGATTTAATAAATTTAATTTCCCAGCTGCCGTTTTATATGAAGTTTTATGGAGACGGATAATGATTTCTAAAATTACGTTTTGTAGAAGGCTTCTCAAACTCGACAGAGGATAAAGTTTGTAGTTGACACTTAGTAATTTAATAGTTCACACAGGGTGAATTTAGGAAATTTAGCATTCTTTGTTGCCAATTTTAATGAGTAAATCCCTCTTCAAGTTTCAAACAACATAAATAAATGCCTTTTTACCAACAAAGAATAAATAATACAAACTTGGAACACTTAAATTTTAACCAAGTCCTTAGCAATTCATATAAGAAAATACGTATTTTGCAATTAAACAGGTGAAGAGCGACGCTATATATACCCATATGTTTGATGTATTCCAGCTTGTGGTTTCTTTATTTATTTACGTTTTCTGAAAGAGTGTCAATTACTGGTACAGTGTCAACTATTGGTACTTTTACCTTAATGTCGCGAGTAAAGAAATTACATTTTTCCAAATATTGGACAAAGGACAAATTTTTTCGAACCAATGTTTTTGGTAAAAATATGAACAGAGATGTTGTTCAGTTACGCGTTCTTTACTTTAGTAAAATTGAGTTTGCTAGTTCCGATAGAGTGATCAAAAGTAGAAAATTGCATAATAAGCTTCTTCGTTCTTTTCAAAATTGCTTCATTCTATTTCACCATTTATGCGTGGATGAAAGTTTATTGCTATTGTCACCGACTATCCGCGACTGTCGAATTTATGTCACGAATAATCTTGTATTTACCGATATTTAATTATAGTTATAAAATTAAGAAATTTATAGTTTTGGATCAAGCGTGTCTACGCGACACTCCCTGGGGATGAGGCAACTTTACTAACAATATCGGGCGAATTTTGAAGGTTGAGGAAGGATGTCAACAAAACCTTCTTTCGGCAACAAATGGTTTTATTAATTTTTCTAACTCAAGGTGAAAGGCTTAAATTCGAGTTCCTGTCCACTGCGAAGTTTACCTTTGAATTTACTTCTCATCAAACTGATCCCATCGTTTGGAGTCCGCCGATACGCAAGCGAGTGCGCATCAAGCTTTCCAAAAACGATTTTGGATCAGGACGAATCGGAACCTTGCGATTAGAAAAGAAATTAAATGTTGGCTGATTCCAGATATTTGCATTCTTTCCGATACGCAGTCGAGTGTGCCTCAGGTAGTCTACAAATATCGTGATGCCCACTACTGGATGGAGAAAAACTCGATTAACAATACTTACACAATATGATTGAATCTTACTCGTTGAAACTTAAGCGCAGGGAGTTCGAGACCGTCGTGAACTGTGGTCCAAACTCGTATATTGATAATCTGACTGTGCGCCGTGGCCAAAAGTATCCTGTTAAATATTGATAGAGGTCTGCCCATTCCTAACGAAAAAGTGACATCCTGACTTGATTCTGTGCGTGCATTTATTCCATGCGTTTTAAATTTCGGTTTGTTGTGGTGTTCTCAAAATTCGTGATGTTGTCAAAGAGTTAATCTCTTCGCGGACATTCTCCCCATTTCCTCTTACGTTTAAGGTGCAACGGGTGGTATATACGAGGTGTGATCAAAAAGTAAGGTGACTATCCGCAACTGTCGAATTTATGTCGCGGTTTCGCGTCTTCCCGATTTATTTCACGAGTTTTTAAGATGAAGATAATTACAGTTTTGGGTCAAACGTGTCTACGCGACACTCCCCTGGGATGAGGCAGATTAATTAACACGTTGGGCGAACTTTGGAGGTTGAAGAAGGATATCAACGAAATCTTCTTCCGCAATAAAGGCTTTTATTGCTTTCTCTAGTTTATTATAGAAAGTTCTTAACATTAGAGATCCGTCCGCAGCGTATTTTAGGTTTAAATTGTTTACTCAGAAATTCAGATTCTCCAGGACTTTCGATACGCAAGTGAATGCGCCTCAGATTGCCCGGGATTGTCTCAAAGTTCCAAATCCTTCCGATATTCAAAAGGTTTCAATACGCAAGTGAATGCGCCTCAGAAAACTTAAGGATATCTTAGGATTTTGTGTCTAGATGGAGAAAAACTCGGTTAAGAATATTTATACAAATGATCGAATCTTACTAGTTAAAACTTAAGCGCAGGAAGATCGAGATTGTCGCGAACGTTACTGTCGCGTCTAACCGTAGTGAAAACTCGAATAGTAGTGTACGCGCGCTCCCAAAAAAACTCCCTTATATAACCAGGAATCCCTTCCTTGGGCTACCCCCTTTCTAGCCAGAGAAATTGTTTAACGCGGACATTTTGTTAGTTGCTATTCGAGGATTTGCCCCGCTGCTTTGTTTATCGAAGACGTTCGATGCCTGCCGACAAGGGTATTTGGCGCGTTTTTGTATCCTAATACTTTGCAAAGTATCTATTGTTAGATTATTCTGGGCTCTTCGAACATTCTCGCGCGTTCTCTGGCTGTTTCGCTTCTTTTCCTCTTGGTCTCTTTTCTCCTTTCTGAAGGAGGTACCGGCGTACGTTAGAATTGACACAAATTTCGATAGAGGGAAATCGTCGAACTAAACCAACAAAATAGGAGAAAATAGCTGTAAAATGAAATAAAAATGGTATTAATAATTGATATATATGTATATCATAAATGAGGTATAGAATAGACTTGACATCCTACGGAACTTAATATCCTGTTTCTGAATGACCGATTACGTAAAAAATCAGACGATTCGGTATGCTCTCTACGACGAGCGGTGAATTTAAGCATCAATCTGAGTCCAATTACCAAAGTATGCAATGTTCACAGAAACAAGAATCAAAGCATGGTTGTCAAATTTACTTTTATAATATTGACGCTATTCTGTGTTCATCGGAATACGACGACAACCATTACACGATTCGACAAGTCATATTGTTAATAGTGAGATGAAAGCAAATAATTTTTTTTCATAAATCAGTTCAACATTTACAACACCAGTAGAAATAACCCCCCTCCCTCAGAAAAAGAAAAATGTAGTGTAATAAATGTTGTTGATAAAATCATGGTTTATTAAAAAGGTTAAAATATATACTCATGCTATTAAAGTTATTGTTGACAGATGAGAGTTGATGGTTAGTGTAGAACTTGTCGCGGTACTTTTTTACTATCGGTTACGTCCTCCTTTTTTACTTCTTCACGAAATGCTCTCACAAATACTTTATTCGCAAAACTCAACACCTTTCGTCAAACTGGACTGCTATACACATTTTCCTCATACAGAGACAGACATACTTTCATGCGTTCGAGGACATGGGACACTCGAAATTCCTGTGCGCCTTATATATGTTACTGGCAAAATTTTAAATCCGGCATTCTATAAGATGCATAGGCATCGTATATAAAGCCTAAAACTAGCCGGCAATGTTTGAAACGATTCATTTCCTGGCATTTTATAGAATGCCAAATGAGAAACCGGCAAAGTATGAAATACACATCCGATTTGTTTCAAATATCACGTGACAAGGCGCGTGACTTTTAACGGGCTCCTCAGACTTAGAATTTGTCAGTTGCACTTTGCGGTTTGTTCGTGTGGGCCAAAATACGCAATTTTACTTAAATTTGTTCAACAAAAAATTAGTTTTTTTACTGTGCTCTATGAAAATAGAGAAGCAAGTTGTATGGTCAATAGACATGAAAGGACGATTCGACAATAAACTGTCCAAAATTTGAGTTAGTGCTGCAAAACACAGTATTTTCTTAACCGAAACTACTTATCAGAAGTTAATAAATGATGAAAAAAGCCAAATTAATGACTAATACTCTGCCTAAAAACGACGGACAATGTACGAGAGTGGTCCGATAAGTACTTAGTCTACAAAAGAAAAACGAACATTTTGGAAAAGTGGCGATTTATTTCTCAACATAGTCTCCTTTTAGCTCGATACACTTGACCCAGCGATGCTCCAACTTCTTTAACCCGTCTGAAAAAAAACGTTTCCTGGAGGTCTTCAAAGTATGCCTCTGTGGCGGCGATAATCTCCTCATTCGATTCAAATTTCTGCCCGGCGAGTGACGTTTTCAAGTTTGGAAACAAAAAGAAGTCGCACGGGGCCAAATCTGGAGAATACGGTGGATGGGGCAGCAGTTCGTATGCTAATTCGACCAATTGTTGATATGACTCACGCAGTCTTTTGAGATGCCTACTGTCTCAGCTATCTCGCGCACTTTCAATCGGCGGTCTGCCAATACGAGGTCGTGGATTTTCGTTACGTTATCTTTCAGGGTAGCCGTTTGCGGAGCACCTGGGCGTGGCTCATCAAACACCGACGTGCGACTACGTTGAAATTCGTTAAACCAATTTTTGACGATCGCCATCAAAGAAGAAGAGTCACCGTAAACAGTATCTAAGCGCAATTTGATTTCGCTGCGCGATTTTCCTTTCGAAAATAAGAATCGAATCACCGAACGATATTGCTCTTTTTCCATTTTTCTAAAATTTGTGGACACGCCCGCTTTCAAACCAGGCCAAAGCAAAACTACGAGTCCGATTTGGCTGAAATTTTGACGGTAGCTGTCTACGAGAATATATTATACGAAAGTATATTTATCTTACGATAATGGCACCATCGGGCAGTGAGGCTAAGTATTATACTTATTCGACCACCCTCGTATATACTGCCAAGGCATTCTATAGAATGCCGGCTTTTCATACGGTTACTGCTTTGATCATTAACAGTAAAGTGTACCTGAGCAAGTGGTCACCAGATGTTTTATTAGTCTATAGCAATTTCAAGCAAAGAGTGACCAAGTAAGGACCATAAAACATCTGGCAAACAAATGCTTGCTCAGATGAAAATTAATTAACAAACGTGAAAAACGCATAACGAGGCCATGAGCCCTACCCGTACAGGACCGCCCCAACAAACTGGCATCTTCAATGCCAGTTAAATAGCCAACGTTCTTCCAACGATTAGGAAGTTCTATTCAAACAATACGCGAGTGCACAGCGATAGGCGATCCCTCAAACTATACGTAGCCAAGAATCATATCAAAAAATTCTCTCAATCGACACTGTAGTACAATTCGATAGGCAATCCCTCAGACCAGAGGTAGCCACTAATCGTCTCAATCGTAGAAGTTCATTACACTAAGCAATTCATAATCAATCTTGTTACTCATTCTGTAAATATACACATTGTTGTTATAGCGCGATTACTGAATTCTCTCCTGTGATACCACTGAACTAGTTGCCGTCCGTAAACCCGAATCACCCAAAAATTGCTATCCAGCGATACTCACCTAACCAATGATCTCACACACCACGGCCTCTTTTCCGGGTTAAGGGTTGATCGCGGATACGAGAGGGGGGGAGTAGACACGCCTATTTTTCTCTTAGTGTCAATGCACGCACGAGGGCACATTGGTTCATCGAGCTGCCAGATTCAGCTTTTTTTTTTTGGTGGGGAAAACCTTCAAAAGGCACTCTGCCCACCTCGCCCCGCAGGTGTCGGTCGGGATGCGGTGCCCTGAGGTGTTGGGCGGGCGACGCATCCGGGCCAAAACCCGGACGGGCAAACCGGGCAGGGTAGTAAGGGATTCTTACCCACTACAAACCCCACCGTGCAATCCTTCGCGGGCATCGAAGGGCGTGTTGACGATGGAAGGTACCCTGGGGACGACCGAAGCCATGACTTCCGGGGCCCCCCCCGCCCGCGCTACTAGTCGTCTCCCATCCTATCCTGAAGGGATGGGAGGGGGTTTGGGTGGGTCCGTCCCTCCGTCGCCTTCGAGTCCGTCGCGGTCTCCAATACTGCCACAGTGGGCCAGTATGCGGGTGCTCTACGGCTCCACCACCGTGTCCACCTCGTCAGCACTGTCCTCGATGTCGGCAAGGAACTCGCGACGTCCTGCACGCACGCGAACCCTCTCGGCTGCCTCCTTAGCGGCTAGGACCTCCTCGCAGCACGCCAGCCCTCTGGCGAGGCGACCATCGCCGCAAGGAGGGTTCGGAGGGACGGAGGGCGTCCGATGGCGTCCACCAGTCGCCCTCGTTCCGCCGCCCAGGCCGGGCACTCCGCCAAGGTATGATGGGACGTGTCCGGTGTCTCCTCCGTGCAATGCTGACAGTTCGAGGAGGGCTCCTTCCGTAACCTATACAGGAAGGCCCCGAAACACCCGTGACCGGTAAGGAGCTGCGTGGCCCTGCAGCAGGCCATGCTGCCTGTCCAACCAGCCGTCTAAAATCCGGATGAAGGCCTCTCGAAGTTCGGCACTAGGAAGCGACAGGTCCGCCAGCCACTCCCGCCACTTCGCCCTCGGCGACCTTTCAAGGAGCTCGTCATGGGCCTTAAGTCTACCTGGGGTGCACGCGATTCCGCCCTCGCGGCACTCTCTCTTAAACCTGAACTTATCCCTAAACTTAACAACTAAGAGATCCAGCGGGAGTGCTAGCGCGAGCAGCTCGGTTGCCACAAAAAAGATCGTCTTGTAGCCGCGGACGACCCTGATGGCCGCCTGACGATACACTCTGCTAAGCGCGAGACCCACCGTCTTTTTCCCCTCGATACGGGTGGCCCACACAGGTGCTCCGTGCTAGCACGGAAACCACCACGTGGAGGTACAGCATCTTCCTCCCCTCACTTGGGCCTCCGATGTTTGGCATGAGCCGCGTCAGCGCTCCTGCCACCCGGTCCGCCTTGGCGGTGTCACGATCTACCGTCGGGACTAATTTTTATATTAATTTATATTACGAAGATTCGCGGTTTTTCGGGGACAACGTGCCTACGCGACACTCCCCTGGGATGAGGCGAATTATTTAATATCTTTGAGCGAATTTCTCGAGGGATGAGGTGAATTCTTGCACGAGACCACCGTAGGGATGCGCTTGTTCGAGGGAAGGTACCGAAGTGGATACAGGAGAATGATTGGGTTCTTCAACACCGCCGAGGTTCTCTTTAGTAACAAAGGTTTTCATTGCTTTCTCGAGTTTTAAATAAAAATGCCTAACTTTAGAATTCTGCCCGGCACGCGTTTTTCATCTAAAAAACAGTTACTTAGAAAATCAGATTCTCCAGGGCTTTCGATACGCAAGTGAATACGCCTCAGATTGCCCGGGATTGTCTTAAAATTCAAAGTCCTTTCGATATTCAAAAGGTTTCGATACGCAAGTGAATGCGCCTCAGAAAACTCAAGGATATATTAGGTTTCTGTGTCCCTAGAGACTCGTTGGATAGAATCGCAAGTTAAAATGAATTTAACAAAATATATATAAATAAAACTATATAGATCTTACTAAATGTAGGGATCGGAGAGAGAGAGAGAGATCGAGAAGCTAGTCTACTGGTTCCCGAACTGAGTCTAAGTCTGTTAGCTAGTTAGTCTGTAAGTAGTGCCCGCGCTGCGAAAAATACTCCCGTATATAACCAGGTCTCCCTTCCCTGGGCTACCCTGTCTCTAGTTGGGAAAATTGTTAATCGGGGATATATTGTTAGTTACTGTTCGAAGGTTTGACCCACCGCTCTGTTTATCGAGGGTGCTTGGTGACCATCTACCCGCAAGGATGTTTATGACTAGGCTACCGGTGGCTTGCAGCTGTGGTTTGTTGGCTGAGCATTTGCTTCTAAGTTCCTTTTTTTAGAAATATTTACGGTTAGATTATTAGTTGAATATTTTGGGCCCCTTGGGCGTTCCCACGCGGTCTTTGGTTATTTCCCTTCGTTTCTCTCGATCTCTTTCCTATTTCATGAGGGTGGTAACGGCGTTTGTTACAGCGGCCACTAGAGCGAAATGCTCGTGGAAAAGCCATTTCTGGTCTATCACTAGGCCAATGCCAGATTCAGCGTGCATGACGTCAACACATACTTTGCTGGTAACATATATATGTGGGATCAAGAGTAATATGGAGTTTTACGCAGTAATTAAATACAAACGGCCACACGTGAACACAAACACTTTTATTATTTAACTCGCAAAATATACACAGGATACCTCGCGACCGTCCCGTTCGGCAGCGCATCTCTTTCTTCTATGGTCGTTACAACTTTTTAACAAAAACTGTTTTTTAATAAAAGCCATGCACGCGCACATTCACACTTATGTGCATATCGCCAGAAACTATATAATAAATAACTCAGAGCCCTTCTAGAAAAAATCAACTCCTACATATATTATCTTACGGCGGATTACGTGACTGCCTCTAAAGCTGCATTATTACGATAGATTATTTCTACCCCGAGCAAACACATTCTGAACACCGTTCAAAATTCTTGGACACAGTAGTGCTTATAATGTCGATTGAACGTTTATCGTGGGAATTATAATCGGTAGATAAAACGATATATTTTGAAGAGAAACGGAATATTTATGTAAAATATTTTCGAGAAAAATTTAATGATTTGCAGCATGGATATTTAGCACAGCAGGTTATGGTTGCATAGCTTTAGAAAATTTCAGGCAATTTTGGACGAGTATCCGCAACATACAAATGTTGATGTAGCCGGCGATTTTACATTTCTTTCGATACATTGCATGTATCTGTGCAGTGCCAGCTGATTCGAAAAAAGAAGAGGTGAGGTGTTTGCAAAAATAATAAACAGGAACGTTGTTGTATAAAAAGAGATTGTAAAATCTCATTGAAATAAGAAATACTGTTTAATATTTTATTTTCACAGTTTCTGCTCAATGCGGTTATCAGTATATTATTTATATTAATACTCAATAATATTTCTAGTTTGCCAGAATTAGAAGATTAATACTTAGCATTAAGTACGCGACTTAATTAATGTGGTAGATAGGTTATAGAATAAATGTATGTTTATAACAATAATCGTAAATCTTTATTTTGATGCCTTTTGATTTCCTTAGGATCGTTCCAGGTGGGGAAACGGTTGTCTCCGTTGCGTTGCGGAGCGTATGAAGTTTGCCTTAACTTGTTGAGTAAATACATTATAACAACAATATAAATCACTTTCACTTCGTCGTTAGTCTCTGAAATTATCGAGCAATAGCGGTATGGTGAAGGAGATTATTTTTATTATATTTTTAATATATTATTTATTATATAGAAATATATAATAAAAAACAAAACATATTTTTTCATTTCATATTTTGATTTTCCTCTTTCTTAATTTTCATACGTCTTTTTTTTTTATTTTTTTTCTTAATTCATTTTCAGCACCGACTCTACTTTTGGCCAAGGACCTACAGTTTGTCACGAACTATCCTTCTTACCGATTTTTAAATATCATTTTTAAGGTCAAGAAATTTACGGTTTTGGGTGAAGCGTGTCTACGCGAGACACCTCTGGGATGAGGCGAATTGACTAATGATTTTGGACGAATTTTCTGAGGGATGCGCTGAATTATTTGACGAAATCATCGTAAGGATATTGAATAAATGGTTCGGAGACGTACGTACGTACGTAGTTGCTGGTTGAATAGCGGTAAGACGAAACTCCAGTCCCTTTGCAATCCAATAGTCTTTGGGGTTTCGTTTCGTTTCGTGGTCGAAAGAAATACCACTGATTCTCCTGTCAGGAATAGCTGTAGTAGCTCCACTGATGAAAACAGGAAAAGAGGGGAAGTTTTGAAGGGGAGAGGGCTGTGGAGGAGGGGAAGTAAGGGAAGAAGGGGAGGACTTTAGGAAGGAAATAATAAGACGGAAAGAGGAATTAGAAAAGAAGATAAGGAGCATAGAGGATAGGGTGTTAAGTGTTAAGAAATACATGATAGAAATGAGGGAAATGGAGAGGAAGAGGAGAGAAGAAGAGGGCAGGAAAGAAAAGGATGAAAGTTACAACGCGGACAGTTGTTCGGTTAGGAGTGGGTACAGTACCGGGTCAAAAGAAAACTGGTATAGCGGGGTCTCAAGTGCACTAAGTGAGGACGAATGTAGAAAGATCAGGTAGTTAGTGAGGGAAAAAGAGAGGGAAGAAAGGAGGGACGATATAATTATGAAAGGGTGAGATGTTGAGGCAGAGGTAACAGAGCTGAAGGTGGAGGAATTTTTTAAGGATAGGTTAGGGATACTGGCAAAGGCGAAAGGTGGAAGAAGAAGTGGAAAGGTGATTGGGGTACGGATGGCAAGTGAAGAGGACAAAAGAGAGGTGATGAGGAATAAGAGCAAGTCGAAGGGAGGAAATATATTTATAGATAATGATCTGTCAAGGGAAGAGAGGAAGATACAGGAAAAAATAAACAGGTGGGTTAAAGCAAAGAGGAAGAAAGGTAAGGACATAAAGAGAGGGTACTGTTATTGTAAATGAAAGAGGCCAAGATATCGTAATGAATTTTAAAGTAGAAAGCAGGGTGGACTCGGATCACATGCCCTTAGTAGTGGAGCTGGAAGACTGTGAGGGGAAAGAGCAAGGATGGGAGAAGAAGATGGAGAGGAAGAAAGAAGGTATAATATATGCTGGGACAGAAAGGCAATAGAACAGTGCACAGAAGGAACGGACATAGAATGGGAGGGATACTTAGGTACCATTCAGAGATCACTTATGTTTCTGGCCGTCATATCTCGTCTCGACATCGCGTTTGCGGTGAACGTAATCAGTAGATACCTGAGCAGCTATGATAACAGTCATTAGGAGGCTGTGAAGCGTATAATCTGATACTTGAAGGGCACCAGAAATGTAGGTATAAAGTATAGAAACGGCGAGAGCGTCTTCAAACTTGTAGGATATTCAGATGCAGACTTTGCGAGCGATATTGAAACTCGCAGATCGAGCACTGGCTATGTCTTCGCATTAGCATGTGGACCAGTAACCTGGTCTTCACAAAGACAAAAGCTGGTAATTCTAAGCACAACAGAAGTCGAATATGTTGCGGCTGCTTCTGCAGCGAAGGAAGCAATATGACTTAAGAAGCTGCTGAACGATATCGGATGTCAATGCTCTCAAGCTACCGCGTTATATGTCGATAATCAAAGTGCAATATGTCTCGTTAAAAATCCCGAATTTCACAAACGAACGAAGCATATTGACATCCGCTATCATTTAATTCGAGAGAAGGTGGGAAGTAATGAACTAACTGTGTCGTTTGTTCCTTCAAACCTGCAATTGGCAGACATTTTCACAAAAGCTCTGCCGAAAGATAGGTTTAATTTTCTTTGCAGAAGTCTACGAATCGAGAGCGAGTTAGCGGAATACTCAAGTGGCGAGAGTGTTGAGAATTAGCTTTACGTATTTCCGCTTCCGCATCTAGTTGTGCCCGCTTGATACCAAAAAGTACAGTGTTAACTGCAAAACCGATTACCAAGTGATTTATCAAGTGCAAATTCCATTATCCTCTACAGCTAGGAAGAATGAGAGGAAAGAATTACACTAAATAAGCGGCAACATATTGTGCCGACTGTACTGCTTGACCTTTTCTTTGCCTACCGTGTTTCAATACGACTCATCGTTATACGCACAAATAATATGTATATTTTCCTTGTATTAATAAAATTATTTTTGCATGTTCTGTACGGCATTAATTTCTTCAAAGCATTACAGAAACAATGGTATTATTTAGAAATATATAAGTATCGATGTTTACCCTCATTATGTATTTTAACGGCAGCCAACATGTTAATCGCGAATTATCGCGCATAGTCCGTCATTGAGAAATGTCATATCGACAAGTTAATCAAACCCGTGCGCGATTTTTACCATTTCTGCGTATTTTCTTATATAAGTTGCTAAAGACTTGGTTAAAATGTAAGTATTGCAAGTTCGTATTATTTATATTACCAAGACTAATTCATTAATTAGTTTTTCTTCCTATATCAATTACTGAAACAAAATTACCAAATTTTTTGTTTTCGTTAGGTGTCAATTATTGAATCAAATTTTACTTAAAAAAAGTAAATGTTTATAACCGCCATCAAGAACGAATACTTGTCGTAATATAATAGAAGAATAGTTCATGCAGCGACTACTAATCATGAATTTTCCATAAAATGAACTTAGTCTGAGCTGCGTGAACAAATAAGCAAAAAATTCTTTAAAGTAGCAACTACTGTACCTTTACCTTACGTAAAATCGTTTTGGAAGGAATGTATTACAGTATTTTGTTGTGCACGTGTGTCAAAAATAACTTCATAGATGTAGGTAATCTACAGATGATATACTCTAAATTTTGAAGGTAAAAAAAGTAAAATGTGATCACAAGTAGAATTACAAAGAATGCCATCTACAAATGCTATTATTCTTTAATAATCGTTTATTTTTTGAACGAAGTACACTTAATTGTATTACATGTAAAGTATGTGTCTATTTATGTGTAACAGTTATTATATACAGTGATGTACATCAAAGCGCAAGCGCAGAAAGAGATACTCTATGTATCTATTTTGTACATAAATGAACACGCCTGCACATAAGAAGTTAGCAGTATAGTATTGTATTAGTTTATGGTCTGTACCAATCTACATATCGGGCAAGCGTGAGTGGAGAACGTTTCGACAGAGATCCTTTATCCTGGGCACGTGTAAAGGATTTGGAACGGCGTGTCCTTGTCGTAGAAGTTCGGCCCTTAGCGAGGAACCGATCAGCTCTCCGTGTCCCAGCAAGTTCACTTTGCTCTCCAAAGTGTTCACCCAGACTGTGTTGCCCAGATGGAGCTCCACCTGTTACCGCCGCAAATTTAATTGTTTAACTATGATCTATTCTATAATTGTCGCTCAGCATGGATACAAATTGTGACATTCATGTAGCAGGAGACATAGTTCTCCATACCTGCAGCTTGCCTTTATATTTTGCTGAATAAAAATGACAGCGAACAAGGAAAGCCGCGGAGAAGAGATTGGCCAAACGCGAAGCAAGAGAAATATTATAAAAAAAACAGTATAAGAAATATTGTCATTAACTTTTTTAAAGAGGCACGGCAATTTGGATATTTTTCTTTAATGTGTTGTATTGCCTGCGAGGATTTCTTACCTTGCCGACGATGTAAGAATTCTCGTCAAGCTTCTCGCGGAACCAACAGTGTACAGAGTCAATGCTACGGTCGTTCCAGTCCTCCTCGTCATCCCAGGGTGCTAAATTTGTTAAGAACACTTCGACAATCGGTGTTGGCATTCTGGATAACTCCTCTGGCAGTTTAAGCAGTCGATAACCCTGTGGAAAATTCAGAAACTGCCCCTACTGCTCCTCGAAAATCAAAGCGCTTTATGCTAACGATTTACACTCCATCAATACTAACAAATCGATCTCTATTTATTATAATGTAAGTATATATAATTTATTATAACATGAGAACGATATTCACTACTTGATGTAGTGCACACGTCCCAAAAAAAAAATTGACAGCTGGAAGCAGCGTAAAATTTGGAAAGAAAATGCATGACTGAAGGTAGCGTGTTATCTCTGAAGAAAAAGAAAATAAAAATGTATCAAAGGAAGCAGCCTACAGCTTTCAAAAACCCCACAATCTCGATTCTAGTATTAAATGTTGTAGAAATACTCACAAATAAATGCGGTATGCAGTTTAAACAAAAATCGTGGAACAATCAATGAAAATTCTTACGTGTATTTTTCTGTGAATGATGCCTGTGTCAATACACCTTACGTCAACTAGGGTGCTTTTTTCTAACGTCTCCTCCTCCAGCAACAGAATTTGTACTCTTTTAAAATTGTCCAGTGTCTCTTCCAGGGCGCAGATAAGCCCCACTTCCAACCGTGCGCATCTCTTCCTGTTTTCATTACTTAATATTTTAAATGCCCTGTTTTATTTTAAAAACATGCGTCCGTGAGCTTAGTTATTTTTAATTCATGACGGGTATATTCCATGAGATCTGAGTAAATGCACTCGTTATAAAGTTGAAATAAATCATAACAGAATTTCACACTCATCAGTCTATGCGATGATATTGGAGGAGTGACTTAAGCAAACGTAGAAAAGAAATAGATCGTTCTATTCCTATGCTTACGTTATCTTCATCGAATCCAGTCAAGCGTGTGATGTGGTGTACAATGCGCTACTCTGTAGGGCTCCTCCGAGAAAGCTCACGGATTGATAGTTCTTAACGCGATCATATAACATTTTTTTCGAAACATTTTTTTAACATATTGGTGCGATGTTGTGAGACGAAAAAAGCTTAATTCGAGTACCATTTACGACTTAGGAAACATGGTTTAAGGGCCAATTACGAGGAAAGAGACACGATTTAAGTGACAGTGGTGAGACAGAAAACACGATTTGCTTGATGCCATTAGGAAAGAAGTCACTCGAATAATGTAGAAGCATGATCCTGCATCGTATTTAATATAGTAATATATTGACACGTTGACTGCCACGCGATTTTATAAGGAAATCCCGTTGAGGTCACGCGTGCTGGTATCGTGGTGCAGCAATGCGAAGTGCACTACTAGCATATTAAAGTTTACTCGATGCAAGTGTTTAGGACTATTTTTTTTATCGTAGTGGAAGATATTTATGTTTGGAAGAAAACGCTTATATGGACATTCATCTAACACGTTATGCGCTCACTCTGTTTTGTCTTGCTGTTTGTTTAGAGCACTAGATAAGATTACATTGAAATCGTTTTGCGGCCGGGGCTTTGCTTAGCCTACTACAAAGTAATATAAAACACTTTTCGAAATGTTTTACGCATATTCATTCACTCCTTTATGGTTCTTGGCCCAGTGCAAACAAAAATCTTACCTTAGCCCTCAAAATGTCAGGTGAAGAGTGTGAAAGTGACAATAGTGAAATTATTTTTGCTAAAAGGTGGCATAGAGTGAATATGTTTTAATATGAACCTAATGTCTGCGGCCAGTCCGTGCGGACCGGCCTGGCCAGAACAGAAAGTCTAACACCGGTCCCTAGGGATCGCCGTGGTATTTAACGTGTTAAAAATACGTTTTTATTCTGCCCAAGGTTTTTTACCCATACGTTTTTTTAATGTGTCCAAGACGATAATAAAAGAAACTGTGTTGTAAAATAAATATCAGATAAGTAAAAATGGGCGTAATTATATTGCTTTTGATCTCATTTTTATCAGCAAGATTTCCTGAACATGTTAATAAACATTTAACCTAAAAAAAACATAAATTAAAGAAGTGATATTTTCGTCTTAGATCCTATAATACCCACGACTCTTTCCCAAGGAGTTCCGCCTGCTACCGTATTCATTATGTGCCATATTGTATGTTTAGCTGGATCCAACATACAGGGCTAGTATAAATGATTTATTCGTTTTGAAAAAGCTATACTTCCAAAAGCATTACACGTACCCACATAAAAGATATATGAGAAAAGCCACAAACTCAGCAAGTTTAGACACCCTCTACAAATGTTCAATATGTGCTCTTTTGGCGACACGACACACGTCCAGGCAATAATCGAACTCATTCCATACATTTTGTAGCATAGTTATGTCAATTGTCTGCACTGCAGCACTGATGCGTTCTTTGAGCTTGACTAAGGATTACGGTAATGGGGGTACGTAAACAAGGTCCTTAACGTACCCCACAGGAAGAAGTCGCAGGGCGTTAAATCAGAGGATTTGGGAGGCCAGGGAAACAAAGCCAGGTCATTTTCACCATTTTCACCATTAGATTATCGTCCGGATGTGTGCCATGTCACCAAAGGGGCGCATATTGAACGTTTGTAGAGAGTGTATAAACTTTCTGAGAGAGAGCGTGTGTGAGAGAAGAGTTTCGTTACGTACGTCGCAACTAATACCAACAATCCAGAAGCACATAGAACACCGTATGTCTCAAAAAATCTGACGACATGATCACACATCTTCGTTCGACACGAATTGTCGACAGAAATACTACAAGCACGGTACGACGGAGTATATCTAGTATTTAAACAGACAGAGAAAATCTTCAACGTGAAAAAAGGAAATCGAACCCAACTCAAACAGCACGTAGTGATACTCGACGAATCCAAATGGTGTGGTAACTGCTGTCTTGGGATATCTTCTGGGTTGACTTGGATTTAGTTATATGCTTGAACTAAATCCAACGAAGAGAAGATCGCTCTACCGTATAGTATTTGCGTAAAATCCTCTATATGGGGTACCGGATATATGTCCGATACGGTACGGCTGTTCAATCTGCGGTAGCCACCACAGAGTCTCCATTGAAGCTTTTTTTTAGGGACCGTATGTAAAGGAGCGGCTCGTGGGTTTTTTGATGTCCAGTTTATGTCCTCTTTGAATAGTAGATTGAAATAACTGGTCGTTTTGAGTTTGTCCGGAACTAGTCGTTGTAGCTGTTTCGCTATCACTGGCTATGTGATTAGAGGTACTTCCTGCAAGAGTTGGTAGTACAAACGGACCCATTAATTTGTTCCATGACTCCTTAAGGGGGGCAAGGAGAAGCTGGAATACGACCGTGGCGGTGTCAGGCGGCTGGGACGAATTTCTGTAGTCCTAATTCTGGTTACAAGGTAATCTCCCCGTGGGTTCTAATTTTGAAGAAGTTAGCTGTATACAAAACGTGTTGCATATCTCGCATTTGTCCCTGGGAGGAACAATTATATCGCCCCCCATGTCGATCAAGCACTGCTTCCTCTCTTTTCTATCCGTGATAAAGAAGCGGCAGTATTTTCGTCTGGTGTTACTGCCGGTTTTCAGTGATCGTTCCCTGTTTCTTTTAGTTACAGATTAGAGTGCATCTGTAGGTCTTGTCTTTGAATTTGCGATGATAGTAACGGATCTCGGTTGGGTTGTTCCGTTGTCTATCTTTTGATCCATTTATGGAGCGAAATCGGGTGTTGCTCTGTTCTGTGTTTTACTCTCTACGGAGCTGTGCAGTGAGGTCGGCTAGTTGTTTTGTTAACGTGGACAAGCTTTTCCAGGAATGTTGGGTTTGTTGCTTCTGCCTCAGGTTGGTTAGTGGTAGATGCGATCCCCGTTTTTCCGTAGTTCACCTCCCGGATTCTGTCAACATGTTTGACGTCATCGCCCAGCTTATTATCCACCCAATTTACGAGGATTGCTTGTGTCTGCGCAGAAACTTTGCTCATCCACAATGTGCGTATGAATTTGTTCGGGATTGTTGTTTAGGTTAGAGTTTTCAAAGCTCTTAAAAACTGTGACGACTTCTAATCGCCTAGCTTCTCGTGTTATAGGACTTGTCTGGTTCGCTGTCCTTGTGATATGGTGAGTTACTGTATGAGTTTCTGTTTCAGTCTCATATTTGTTTTTGGCCAGGGGTTTGATGATGATATCTTTCACCTCTACTGCAATTCATGTGTCCATGCTGGAAAGCGCGTATGCATACTTGATGCTATCCTGTGCAATTTCGATCAGTCGAAATGATGATACCTTTACGACCATCGGGGCGATTCGTATGTCCTCTCCTTGCTCAGCCATTTTTGTTTTTTGCCGACATCGGGGTCAGCAGTTATGGGCAGTTGTATGTGGTTTGCTGCGTGTCCTGCCAATGCCCCAAATATTGAGTGTTCATGGTAGAATTTGAGAATGCTGATGTATCTTGAAAAATGTTCCGCTATAATGACACCGTCAAAGTTGCATCTCGGAACTCGTAATTTCTGCTTAGTACACAATGCTGGATAATGCGCATTGGTCGCGCTGCTCTTAATCTTCTCATATCGGACGATGTGCTGGATTGAAGACGCTCAGTATTCCGGTATCGTTGCCTAACACAGTCGAGTGTTGAACAAGCGTGGTGCTCGCGTGGTCTTGTCGTTACTTCCGGTTAGACAGGCGTGGCGCCGTGAAGATTTCCCTGATGGGTCCCTACTTCTAATCTCAGGGATATGCGACGTGTGTGCAATCGCTCCCATTGAAGCTGTACTCCGGTATGAGCTGCGGTGGTGTTGCTGGAAAAGATGATGGTGCGCCGGATATCGAATTGGCAGTGGTGACCTTTCGCAACATTGTGAGCTAAGTAGCCAACTAGTGAGTGGATCACTAAATGCGAATTCATTACTAATGGGAGAAATGCTGCTTGCTGGAACGCCAGTTATAGCAGACGCTTGTGGTTGTTTGACTAGCGATGCGCTTGTCGATGCTCGGCTGCTGTGTAGCTACTGGATGTTGTGGCGAAAGTACGCTATTAGTGCAGTTGAATAAATGGGTCTCCACTCCATAATGTAGCTGCTCCTTGAGGGCTACTGGGCTCGTATAATGGTCTGATAAGTTTTATAAGGATACGTCATAAAAGCTAGGCAAAGAGTGCTTGAGGTAGCTGTTTGTAGTCTAAGCTCTTGGTATAAGCAGGATTGTTAATCTTGGGTCTTCTGCTTGTGCTTTGCGGAACACACCACTTCTGCAGGTTCTGAGCTTGTTTTTCTTGCAACAGAATGAGGGGTTGTCTGAGGTCGTCCCGCTCACTATTCCGCAGTCACCTTAATGGAATCTCCGTGGTTAACAGTGGTATGTGGTGCGAGTATGTGCTGACTGATATTCAGCCGTTGCATCTGTTTAATAATATAACAGACACAAAACTACTGAGTCATATACTCAACTCAGACCCAGGCAAGCATGTGGTATGAAACACAATGCGGTACGCGCGAAAGTCCTTTAACCCTTTACACTCGGTTGTCCCCTCTGAGGGGACATCGTGATTCCAGCATATCACTCGAATGTCTTCTCTGAGGGGAGATTAAAGTTTATTAGTGATTACGGGGAATCAACTTATTCTAGTGCAATTTTTTAGGAAATATACGTTTCTATGAAGTCTTCTATTCAAGTAGCTTAAGAAAATAAATCAAAATATGGTACAATTACTTAGATATATGAAAAAAAAAGTGAGATGTTCACTCAGGACGGTCCATAGAGCCATTAGGATGTTTTGTAAAAAAAAATGTTGGTATACAAGCATATCTCGCACTGTACGGTGAGATTTATAAATGTAAATAAACAAGCCTAAAAGTGAAAGAAAAGATTTTGACAGCTGAACGCAGTCCGATTTGAAACGTCGATCGTTACAGACTTTGCTCTAATAAGTAAAAAAAAAATCAGAAAAGTGATATTCTTTTGGTAAATATCATTTTGTGAGTTAGGAATAACAATTAAACCATCTTTGGGAACAATTAGATTTTCGAGAATCTAGAACACGTCTATCCACATCTTTGTTGGACAATGGACTGAATAATTAATACATTACATATTTCCAATATGGGAGAAAAAACCGGGGCTTTGTTGTTTGTTCTGAAAGGAAAATGTCAGGTGGAAGGCGTCAAACAGCGTATTATTCTGAAACGTTTCAAAATCAGTCAACAATGCTTATTCAGGACTGCTTCAGAGTTTATTACGTTGTACAAAATGATAAGAAACGAATTTTGATCCTTTTTTGCAAATATATGTTCCTCAATGTTCACAAATTCAGATAAACCAAATATCATTACAATACCTCACTTTCTTCCAAAGCTATACTATGTAATATGTTTATTCCAGAATGTATGTTTTCGCAGCAAAGTGGTTTCGAGTTGTTGGTAGGTAATATCCAAAACGACGCCGAGTGCAAAGGGTTAAATACTTGACTTGAAAGTCTCTATCACAATAATATAATTATTTTCATTAAAACTTTTTTTTGAATAAACTTGTTATTGGTGAGATTTCACAGATAAAAATAAGATCAAACACAATATAATTACGACCATATTTATTTTTCTATCATTTGCTTAAATGCGACTATCCATAAGTTGGAGATATAGACTTACGTTTCTTCATTATTAGACAAATGTGTAGTCACTCCTTTTCTGTTTCTTCTTTTTCTGTCCTCGTAAATGCCACTAAGGTAAAATCCTTCCCGTCGTTATTAACGCACTATGACTTCATTCAACGGAAATTGTGGTCGCAATTATATTGTGTTTGACCTGATTTTGATCGACAAAATCTCACCAATACAAAAAAAATGTATGTTTGAGAAAAAATAAAACTGAAAAAATGTCCGATAATACTTTTCAGTTTTTATTGGTCTTTAAACCCAGTTTTTAACTTGCCCATCTTGTGTGTCGTTCCTTTTGCTTAGCAGAATACGAAGGCTTGGAAAATCGTGTCTCATACCTCGTAAATGTCAAGAATTGAATCCGTGCTATGTGACTTATATAGAGAGTTTACTATAATCTTTATTTGAGTAAATTCTATTTAAAATCCATTACCAAATTCACTACAGCATTCAGCCACAATTGTATTACAGAAACATATATTTTTTCTTCTCTTATACTTCATCGTAAGTCAGTGCTGGGTTAAAATTTATTCCAACTTTAATTTAATTACTGCTTTCCTTCCACTTTCTCATTCAAATATTTGTTATCCCTTAATATTTTAAGCACTGAGGTAGCACAACATACTTCAGATTCCCTCACAGTATAGAGTTGCTGTTCATATAGCAAAACTTTCTCTTTTACCTGGCTGATGTATAAGTCATTTTCCTTTTTATTAGAAGGAAATTAATTTCGCGATTAAAAGGAAAAGAAAAAGCCTACAGATATAAGAAACTGTCGGAACGAAGCAGCTTAATATAAAAAAAGGCAATGTTGTTACTGTTCAAAAAACATAATTTAGCATTGGATTAAAACTCCGTCCCAAATTTATAAAACCTTATTGCATAGTAAAGATTTTGAGAAATAACCAATATATCACGTAGAAGATCAGTGAATATAAGACGTCTCAACAAACATCCACTTCAGCTGATTATTTAACACGTTAAACCCCACGACGCTCCCTAGGGACCGGTGTTAGACTTTCCGTTCTGGCCAGGCCGGTCCGCAGGGACCGGCCGCAGACTTTAGGTTCATATTAAAACATATTCACTCTATGCCGCCTTTTAGCAAAAATAATTTCACTATTGTCACTTTCACACTCTTCACCTGACATTTTGAGGGCTAAGGTAAGATTTTTGTCTGCACTGGACCAAGAACCATAGAGGACTGAATGAATATGCGTAAAACATTTCGAAAATGCATCACGTAAGACATTTTTAAAGTGTTTTGTATTACTTTGTAGTAACCTAAGCAAAGCCCCAGCCGTAAAACGATTTCAATGTAATCTTATCTAGCGTTCTAAACGATAAACAAGACAAAACAGACCGAGTGCATAACGTGTTAGATGAATGTCCATATAAGCGTTTCCTTCCAAACATAAATATCTTCCACTACGATCAAAAAAAATGGTCCTAAACACTTGCATCGAGTAAACTTTAATATGCTAGTAGTGCACTTCGCATTGCTGCACCACGATACCAGCGCGCGTGGCCTGAACGAGATTTCCTTATAAAATCGCGTGGCAGTCAACGTGTTAAAGCCGTGGCTAAAGCCATATCGAGTGGCCATGGCCCCTCTGTAAGTGAGTGGACACTTCGGGCAATGAGCATCTGTGGTCAAATGCTACGTGCAGAATGTTAGAGTGTAGAGTCTCCAGTGCGTAAACTTTTATGTTAGTTCAGAATAAGAATCTAACAAGTGTGTATCTGTATGGTCTCAAAAATTTGCATGTCGCGAAGGACGTAAAAAATAAACATCAGAGAACAAAAAGACTTTTGTTAAACTGAATATTTGACCTGTAATTTGTTTAACATTGTGACAGGCATAAATAACATTTTAAGCATTATTTAAACATTAATCATTTATAATATCACACGATAGAATGTAAATTTAAATTTTATTTATGTATATCATAATGCAAGACAAACGGTGTAATATCTTTTGAGTGCATTGGAGCTCATTTCACCGAACAATATAAGTAACTTGAAGTACATGCCGTGTGCCATGAAACTAAGAAAATTTTCATTAATACAGGGTTGGCCATCTACTGGTTTGTTTTTAAAATATAGGATGTGGCAACACTGATGTGACCGATTCGCTTGAAATTTAAACAGCTGGTCAGTCTGATATTCCGCGGCACGAAACAATCATGTTTTCGCTTGAGGAGCGTTTCGAAATATTAAAAACTTATTTTCGAAGTCAGTGTTGTGCAGCCGCAACCGTGCGAATTTTGAAAAGCAATATGGGTTGTGAAAAAGCGCCAAGCGGAACCGCTGTAATGAAATTGGTGAAGAATGTTCGTGAGACAGGCTTGTTATTGGATAACAGAAGTGGTCTCCGAGCTCAGACAGTGCGCACTCCCGAGAATATTGAAACTGTGGACCGTAGTGTGAGACACAATCCATCGACCTTAACTCGACGCCGATCGCAACAACTGGCCATTAGTCACACCAACCTGAGAAGAATACTGCACAAAGACCACGGATTATTTGCCTACAAGGTCTAGGAATTGAAAGCAAATGACCATCCGCTTCTATATCAGTTCGCTGTGTGGACTATAGACCAACTCAATAATGGCGTCGATTTTTGTCGAAAAATCATCTTTTCAGACGAAGCACATTTTCATCTCGGGGGCTATGTAGACAAGCAGAATTGCCGGATTTGGGGTTCGGAACAGCCATACGTAATCGTAGAGAAGCCAATGCATCCACCAAGAGCGACAGTTTGGTGTGGATTTTTGAGTGGGGACATAATTGGCCCATTTTTCTTTGAAAATGCTGCTGGAAACGCCGTTACCGTCAATGGCAAACATTACAGAGCCATATCGACCAACTTTTTACTTCAAATCGATACTATGAATGTGGACAACCTTTGGTTTCAACAAAATGGTGCCACATGCCATACAAGCCGACTCACAATCGATCTCTTGCGCACCAAATTTGACAACCGAATAATCAGCCGTTTTGGAGATGTCAATTGGCCTGCGCAGAGCTGCGATTTGACGCCGATAGACTTTTTTCTGTGGGGTGCCGTTAAGGATCGATGTTATGCGGATAATCCAGAGACAATTCCAGCTTTAAAACATAACATCGCGACTGTTATTAGCGAGATAGACGGCGAAATCATCGAAAAAGTGCTTGAAAACTGGACTCGCAGAATGGCTTACTATAAGGCCAGCAGAGGGAGCCACACGAACGAAATTGTTTTTCATTCTTAAATCGCAGACTCCAATCTTCACGATAAGAAAAAATTTTGTTTTAAATGTTGATGTAGACTCATTTTATAGCATTTTTAAAAACAAACATTAATAACAAACTGGCCCATCCTTTATTAGTGTAATACTCGCATTTACTGTTAAATCTTTATTATTTTAATCCACAAACAATCCGTTTCAACCCTTCCCATGCTTCCCACGAAAGTACTCGTTATATAAAAAACATATTTGCACTTACTATTTGAAATAAAGTTTACGTCAACTAAAATACATATTCAATTCCCAATATTTAAGGATGAAAAAAGAAAAACATACAATGAATGAAAACTGATAGAAAGTAAACTAGAAAGTTTTGTCCTGTTATCATTTATTTCAATTTTTCAACCAATGTCTTTACTTTGTTTTCTTCATGTACGCTCAACATCGTTTAAAAATAGCTAAGTACAGGATTGCACGTTTTCAAACTAAACCAAACTACTGAAAAAGTTATGGTACAATGTATTTGTCTTAATTCACGTTCCTGTTTAAATCATCATTAATTATTTGGCTGTCGAAGGATAGATTATGTGTAAATTGTCAAACATATATATAAACAAACCTGTTTTCGGGCCTGACGAAATACTCGTGCACCTTGGAGATGACCAGGATGTAATCCTCCGCCGGGAATTCCACTTCCTTTTGGATGACAGGGTCGAAACGAGAAAGCACCCTCGCAGAGAAGTGTGTGGCGTCGTGGATATACATGACAAGGAATTTTACCCTGTCGTTTCTGTAAATTTTATTTAATTTAAAAAATTTCAACCTTTGGTTTCGGCTAATTTTATTTCATCCAAGAAATTTCACTCGGTGCTTTCAGTTAATTCAAGATGTTCACACTCTGTGTGCAAAATTATACACAAGTATTTTTAAGCTTCATAAAATGTTTATATATATAGATGTGGAAAGGGCTCGAGCGTTGAGGTGTAAGCGCGCCTCTAGGCTTGACCGCATGATGGGTCTAACCGAGGGGAGTCAGTCGAGGTTGCTTGTCGGGCCCGTATGCACGTTGCGACAAGTTTTGTTACCTATATTTGTATTCATCGAATTTCTGTATATTTTGGTATTTAAATAAATCCTACATAGATTATTAATATCTCGCTATTTATGTGCTTTACAATTAACTGCGAAAGTATGAGAATATCGGCGTAAATAAATCTAACATCTGCACGCCAGTTGCCCAAACGTTAGGTCTGCGATAGTAAGAGGGAAAAACTCAAGGATCTTTAGAAACTCCAATAAATAGAAAATTAAGGGAACCAAGCACCCAAAAATCTAGACCCATAAAATTGCATCTGATAGCAGAAGACGACGAGAGGCACCTAGAGTCCTCAAAGGCATCTATTTATTGTCGACGTCTAGGATTTTAGAATCCTCAGATAAACAAAAACCTAACGCATTTGCCACAGACGCACGTGCAGGTTCTCGTCATATCCTTGGAATTTTTACGCCAAGGAGAGGTAGAATGGACAACATATATATCGATGCTTTTGGGCACGGCGATGACTACTATTCCAGTTTTCATTACGGTTAGACGCTACAGTAACGTTCAGGGCAGTCTCGATCTCCCTGCGCTTAAGTTTAAGCAGTAAAATTCAATCATATTTTGTAAATATTCTTAATCGAGTTCTTCTCCATTCAGTAGTGGACATCACGATGTTTGTAAATTACCTGAGGTGCACTCGACTGAGTATCGGAAAGGGTACAAATATCTGGAATCAACCAACATTTAATTTCTTTTATAATCGGAGAGTTCCGATTCATCCTGACCTAAAGTCACCTCCGGAAGGACCGAGGCGCACTTGACTGCGTATAGGTACAACCGAGAAAACCAAGGATCAGTTTGATGAGAGTTAAATTCAAACGTAAACTTCGCGGTGGAGAGGAACTCGAATTTAAACCTTTCACCTTGAATTTGAGAAATTAATAAAAGTCTTTGTTGCGAAGGAAGGTTTCGTTGATATCCTTCTTCAACCTCCAAAACTCGCCCAAAATCATTAGTCAATTTGCTTCATTCCAAGGGAGTGTCGCGTAGACACGCTTGACGCGAAACCGTAGGGTTCTTTATCTTAAAATCTCGAAAAATAAATCGGGAAGACGCGAGACCACGACATAAATTCGACAGTCGCGGATAGTCCGTAACAATGTTAAGGGAGTAACGCATACTTTACATGTAAATTTATGCTTATTTTTCAAATATAAAAAATTACGTACTGTATGGATAAAACATTATGCCAAGCACCTAATAAACACACCTTTGCTAAAGTATCGTCATGTCAAGCAAGAGATACTGGTTGTATTGCATGTCTCCAGAAATGAGGGAGTGAAGGAGCCGTTAACCGTGGATTTAACGGCCAAAGTAAATTTAAAAAACTTAGGGAATAAAATTCGTAATTGGAACTTACTCTTGTATCTTGGTTGTCGGCAGATCGATCTCCGGTAGGAAGCAGTGCCTGTAAGGACAGGAGGACCTTTCTTGGCATATTCCAAGGGACTTTACGTAGTCGCAGATAGGATAAAACTTCTTATCTCTCTCCAGACCTTCGCATATGTTCTAAAAATTTCCAAGAAACTGTCAATCCGTCTGGAGTATGGTGATTTGTTATCTCCAACTTAACGCTTCTATAGTTGAAAGTACATAACCGGCTATGTCCACTTTCAACGGTCTAAGTCGTGGTAGTCAGACCCGTTATAAAGGTGATGCTTAAAATCTCAATATTTTTGAATAAATGCATTGCACCTTTTTGTATAATAACACAAAGTTTACTTATATGTCATTATAATGTAGTTAAAATCGGAATGTTTCGTTAACCTCGATCTAAATCTCTGTATTTTAAGTAAATACATTAACTAAATATTTTATTAAATTACTATTACAAGAGTAGCCCTGAAAACTATAATCCTTCCTAATTAAGTACGTCGTATATTTTAAAAGTATTGTAAAATAGTTAAAATCGTAATGACCTTCGCCGTTTTTTAAAGCTATTATGAATAAGAAGATTATGCTTTTAACGCGTTTCGTGTCAATCTCAATTCTGACGACTTTTCTGTTCAGACCGCGTGAATTATATGCGTTCCGCGTTATAGAGACAAGTAGTTTTGTTTATGAAGTACAGTTATCGATATACATCATACTATAAAAAGATAAATAGGATTGAGAAAAAGATAAAATGATGCATTACATAATAAAGCAATGAAGATGTTTACTTTACACTGGAACAATCGGTCCAACAATTAATGTTATGAAATTGTTATACGTAATAACTCTGATGCAAAAGTTTTTTCTTAAAGGACATTTTTTCAATTTCAAAAGATAATTCATTTTTTTTCGTCTTCTTGTCCGAGCAATACGAATATTATGTGATTATACATGCGTTTCCATGGAACGCCAATGGAATCCGGCAATCGCCCGCCCTGCGTTTTGTTCTCAAGGGTAATAATTTCGCGGCCATTAATTTATATAAAAAGGTGACACGCACGCCTCGCGTGAGAAGAAAAAGGCACGCGAGAGTAGAACAGGGCGAAAAGTTTGCGAGTTTGTGTCTCGACGAGACCCCCGCGATTATTAACGTTTTATTTAATTTCTTTAAACATATATTTTTTTTTAATTCATTTTTCGGCACCGACTGCTAAGGTCATATGGCCTAGGATCTACTGTTTAAGGTGGATTCCGAACCACCAGAGCTACGGTATACATATCACATAGAAAAACCAGCGGTGATGGGCGGGATTCGAACCCGGGTCTGCCGCGTGGCAGTCTGAGCGTCTATCCACTACACCACCGTAGCTCCTAAGTTCCTCATGTTATTAACATTATTAACCAGCCTTCAAATGTATTTGCGTATGTAAAGATACATGACTTAAAACAGCGCAGTTGTGAAATAATTCTTAACCTATATGAAGGATAAAGATAAACCTATATATTCATATGTAAATATAATTCCAAATCAGGTACAAGAATATTTAAACTAAGAGACACTCAATCTCCTGCTGTATAGCCTGTATTTGTGGTTTTAATTGTGAACCTTCGTTGACCGTCACGGAGCATGCTACTACAGGTCTGGAAACACCACAGGCACGTCCAAGTGCCTGTTTACTCCGAACAAATACATAGGGGACATTTTTATCCTCGCATAATAAGGGTAGATGTAGTAAAATTTCTAGAGGTTCCGCGTCCGCTGCCATCACTATAAACTCTGACAAACCACGATTTAATGTCTTAGTGGCTTCATTGGCACCCTTTCGTAACTGTTTATAATTCACGGCTTGTTGCACCAAATTTAATATTTTTGCTGTCAGGAGGGCGTCTGCCATTGGATATGCTTTCGGATTTACTTCGTCAGCCTGTGGAGAACAAGTCAACAATCAGATTGAAGTCATTTTTGTATATCCACATATGTATTTATATGCTACTTATTTACAGTATATTTGATCATCAGCGAGTGAATCTTGCAAAGAATGATAATTGTTTAAAAAACTTTTTGGGCACTATTATTTAACGTGTGCAAATGTAAGTCCGTTAATTCGCCACGTGGATGCTCTAACCTCTACCAATAATACACGTGAATATTAGTACATATCTTACCATGCTTTAGAATGAGTTATTTACAGGAATGCAGATAATATAGAAATTATTAACACTAAGTGAGCGTTCGACAACCTCTCGGCGATTATTTCTCAAAAATCGCTTCACTGAGGGATAAACGCACGTTCCGAAAATCTTATGAGACTTGTCGATATTCCAGTAAGCGTCCCTTACGCTTCTCATCTACTTTAACGGCCAAAAGCGTGCATATGCGAATGAATTTCGACAAATGGCGCCAAATTTGAATCACACTACAAACAAATACGCCAAGTGAAGGTTCAATTCTTTACTGTGACAATTGAAACCGAATACGCTTTTACGAGGTTCTTAGTATTCCAATTTTATTTCATAAGTTTAAAACATCCAATTGTTCATCAATTTTATTTTGACGTTCTTTTTCGAATGAAAGCTTCGTACTATGTAAAAATTGGGGTAATCTATAAGCAACGGCAAAAACTTTCTATACTTGTATTTACTGCATAAAAAAAAATGCGTAACAGATTTTTCAAATATATCTTACAATCTGATATTTACGGCACCTGTTGGCTTCGAGAATATCAATACACTCGTAAAATTTTTGATATTTTTAATGTTCCAACTGTCTTTCTGGTTTTTTTAATCAAACACGAATGAAAATTTACATTGGGTTGGCTGAAAATGGTTTGCTATTCGTTTTACGTAAGAAATCAATATTCTTTATTTCCTTTGATTTAATTTCGTCTGATTCTTTAACTACTCGTGTAAACTGTATCGAAAACATGGTGTACTTTACATTGCCGACAGATGTTTTGCGAGTATCCTTGTTATTCAGCTCAGATGAGAGACGTCTTATCGCTAGTTAGAACGCCCTTTGTACTTAAATACGTAGAATCATAGTTTATACGTCAATCACTAAGCAGCGCTGCTGCGATAAGTATTGTAATTAGGTACAACGAAAGCCATTTGAAAGTAGTGCAGCATTGTGCTTTGAAATGGCGACAATTCGACACGGCCTGATCCATACAATGCCCGTAGCAGCAACTCTTTCTTTTTGCACATTATTTTTCGTGCTGCTGAATTATCTCATAATTTCAACCCCAATTTTCTTTACAGCGGAAGCGGCTCACGCTGATAATAATCGTCCAATAATCGGTGAGTAGTGGAGCGATATTAAATTTCTATTACGATAATATTAAGTGACTATTCGTTTTTGCTATTTATCATGATTCATGCACAAAGGTAAATTAGACAACAAACGTGAATGAAAATCCTGAAACCAATGTTGTCTTTCATATTTACTATAGACGTTGAATTGATGAAATTTAATATCTTGATAGCGGCACTACTGTATAACAAATGGCTTTACGAATTTAGGCACGTTATTCTTTTTTTTTATATGCTCAAACGTTCGAATATTTAATCATATATGTGATATCACAATGTTTAATTTTAAAGGTGTTTTGGCCCAAGAAATCAGCTATCATTTAAATCGTAAATATCCGGGCCAATTTGACAGCTACATTGCGGCTTCCTACGTGAAATTTATCGAGGGAGCTGGTGCTAGAGTTGTACCCATTTGGTAATTATACTAGTCCTAAAATAATTGGTATATCGTGCTCAAATTTCATCGCAAGGTAGATATGAAAATTTTATTTTTATTCACGCATATATCCTACCGAATGGTACGATATAAAGTTCTATATGTATTTCCCAGGATCGGGCGGAATGAGTCGTACTATGATGACATTCTCAGTAAAATAAATGGGTGAGACGAAATCTTTAAGATCGTAATCATAAATATATAATTTTTTAATGTGTGTTATATTTAACTGCATGGCAACTCAACTTTTAGAGTTCTGTGGCCTGGTGGGGCCACTTATTTTAATCAAAGTAATGGATATGCTGATGCGGGGGCTATCATCTATAGGTAAATCACGAAAAAAAATGTATTACGTAATAGAAATAGGTGTAAGTCACGTAGCTATTAAAATCGATTATCTCTAGATCATTATCTACTCGGTTCGTTTTATCAGTATTACAATCGACATCGATAAGAATACCATAATATAAAACTTGATAAAGTAACATACAATATCGCTGATGTTGATTAATTAATTAAATACAAATAATTGTATAAAAATATTCTATATAAAAAATGTTCTTTTTAGAAAAAGTGATCATATTAATATTTGAGTTGCATTTTTAATTGTTCATCACACAAGATATGCGTCCATGTGTGTGTGTATGTATTACATTATTAGCACGATATTTTTGCCGACGCACAGAATCGCCAAGCGGATGAACGAAAATGGAGATTACTTTCCGATTCTCGGCATATGTTTGGGATTCGAGCTGCTGACTTACGTAGCGGCTAACCGTGCCGAGCATCGAATAGACTGTTCTAGTATAAATCAACCGCTTCCGTTGGAATTTAAGCCAAGTAAGCGTGCTTCGTTATATTCAATGTTATAGCAATAATATTGAAACAACGTTATTCCTGCCTCTTAAATCGATCAGAAACTAAGATGATGATTTCTTAACTACGATATCGCATAACTAGCTTTTCAATGCTGTTACTCAAAAAGATTTCCACAAATATAAAATGAGTCTGTCTGTGAAAAAATAGAGAAGAAAGTATTTACGATTTGCGTAATACTTTAGATTTCCAACACAGTGTAATGTTTGGAAATGCGCCAACGGATGTAATAGAGATACTCAGAGGCGCAAACGTCACCGCAAATTATCATCAGTATTGCGTAACGGAAAAAGTGAGTCCATATCATTGTGAAGTTACATATGTACTTTGATTTTGCGATGGCCGGCATTGAAAAGGGCAAGTATACGGGAAAGCACACACGTTCGTAGGGTTTGGCGCAGGTTGGCCTGAGCAACGAGTTTCACGTTCTGTCGCTGAATAACGATGTAAACGGAGTGCGGTTCATCTCCTCGCTCGAGCACACCAGCTTTCCTTTTTATGGCGTGCAATTTCACCCGGAGAAGAATATTTATGAATGGGACGCCAGAAAGAAGATACCGCACGGACGTAAATCGACGAGAGTGGCCCAATACTTCGCCGATTTTTTCGTCAACCAAGGTAAATCATTGTTCCTCGATATGAACAGATCACTGACTCCCAGATTACACGTTTCCGTTTCATAAAAATATTTATTAATTCGTTCAGACATAGAAACATACAGCTTTCGCGATATTGTAATCCCTTTGATCCGACAATTCGTATCATGTACTGAGTGAATTCATTTAACGTGCAGCGCGGAGGAACAGGCACAGATTTCCGTCCACCAATGAGGAGGCTCTAAGTTTAATTTACAATTATCCTGTTACTTATACGGGACTGAAGAAGTCATCCTTCGTACAATGCTATATGTTCAAAAGCAACGGCACTGTAATTGCCGGACAATGATCGACGTGTTTCCTTAAGTGTAACAATGTTTCTTAGTAACGCCTTAACGCGTGGGCGGTAAGTATTGTAAATATGTACTGGTTGGTTAAAAGTATAATAAAAAAAAAAAAAAAAGAGAGAAAGACAAGCTTGAAACTTATGCTAACGAAATCAATGCGAAACAACTTCCTAATGTGCATCGTTTCGCGGATCTTCCCGGCTACGTATAACGCTAGTACTACTCTTTCCATCCGCGTGAGAGACGCTTAAAATGAGGGAAGTTAAATACAAAACAAAACACGTAATATTCACATTTAACATAACACCAGTGTATATTGTGTCACAAATGGGTTACATAATATTACAATGGTGCATAATAAAATTCTATACATATTTTGTTCTATCTAAAGTAAATCATATTCTGAATTCTCTCCTTCACCGTATTTCCCTCTGAGCCGGAGTGCCGGAATTTCTCTCGATTTACGCGAAGCGCAGTTGTTCCTCGAAGAATGCCTCGTATTCGAATATGGACTATCGAAGACGATGGTGCGAGAAGCTTCGGCGAAATTGCGCGATTGCCCGGCATACACTACGGTTCACAGGGAACAGCTGGATCTGTCGTTTGTTTGCCGTTTCCTCTTTAAAAACAAGCATGAAACTAAATCTCTTAAAAGCATGAATCAACTCTTAGTTTTTACTCTTGTAACGTATGATAATATTATTAATAATAATAATAATAATAATAATAATTCATATAAACATTATTTCTATTTATTCCTTGTCACATTTCCTTAGCAAGTTGTAAAGGTAATGCCAAGTAAATCGCAGAGGAATTCTTTACACGTGTTTATCGGAAAGATGATTCTTTTCGAATGAATCTGGTCGATCATATACCTGCGGTATCACTTTTGTATGTTTACTTGTATATATACATAATGTATATAAGCGGGAGCAATATATATATTATACATATATATCTATCTGCTCTGCATAGGTATATATTCTCGGGCTTTCCTTTTTACGAATATAATGAAAATTTACGCTCTGTGTATGACATAGATATTTTGCCATTCGCAAAAGAGACCCGCGCCATATACTTAGCTCTCTCCTTAATGGTTTTAAATAGTACGCGTTATCTAACTGCTTCAATATACTTAGCATTAATGTTCATTATAATATATGTATATATAGATATGTGTGTATATATATATATATATATACATATACATACAGATATATACATATAAAATATGTGTGTGTGTGTGTGTGTATGTCTGTGTGTGTTATAATAATCTAAAATTCTACGGAGTGTTGAACCTCATACGCATACAACTCCAATGTGACGTATGCGTGCGCATTTATAAATTTATCCTCTTTACATGCCTATTGAATAATTAATATTAATATTATACATAATTATACTTAAAGCAAACCTGATAATGTAACGATCAGTTGGACGCAACAACGTTATCATTTTTCCGAGACGCACGTACGGTTTTTCTCCTCGCCATATTATTTTCCCCTTTCCCCGTTTCTTTTTCCAACTTGCTCCTTTAGACCGGAAAATATGCCGCGGTTGTCCAGCGTCACTGATGTCGCACTGTCAAGCGCACTATTTTTAACTTTAATCCGTAAATATGAAATACATGGTCTTAAAATGATCGCTAGAGTCATAATGTTCTCCATCTCAGATAGATGATATACGCTGCTTTGTTAAACGTTAAAAATTAAATTTAGTAATCGAATTCAGAATATAGATCGGAGTATAATTCTACTCAGTACACGTAAACTCTTTTTAAATTGCTATCGCTCGTCCATACAAGTTTCCCATTACAATTAGAACCGGTACCCGTTGATATCTGATGGTGGATGTCACTTTAAGCGAAAGCGGCTGAGTTATATTGCACTCAATCGTAACGGCGTAAGACTAAAAAAATATCGACTATATCTAAATCAGACGACCGTTTTATAAGTATCTACATCCTTGGCGCGCTGCTCCAAGTCCGTATAAAATGTATGATCAACAGAAAGGTAAGTCTTACTTTTCTTTTTCTTTTTCTCTTTCTCTTTCTCCCCAATATTTTATCCCAAGTATAGCCGCGCTAATAGCAAATCATACTATACGCCAATTAGAATATCGATGGCCTACACAATTCCAAAAGGTCTAAAATTTTTACGCCCTATCGTATCATCGACAATTTACGCTTACATGACGGTGTTTATGAAAATAAGAAAATTACTTTGTTTTTAGAATATTCAAAATCTAATTGGATAATATATCAAAAAACCTTTTCTCCCTAACGTCTATACATAGAGAAACCAAGCACATTCGACGATTTCTTGTCAGATATATTACATCACACGAAATGTGGCATTGTTTCTTGTCAGAGAATCCAAAATACCTTCACGGATTAGGAGGTAACGCACGATTTTTGGAAGTTATACCAGAAAAATGATATATCCCAATACGAAAGTCGGTCCGTAGAACGACAAGAGTCGCCGATCCAAACGTAACGATGCACGCGATCGCTTACACCTCTCTTCGCTACGATGCTAAGTAAAACCAATGCTCCTCACATACTTTGCCAATTTCCATAGACGGTAAATGGTGCCAATGGACATTCCTGTTTTCACGAAATCATCGTACAAAAGTAACGCAAGAATTGTCTAATATCGTAATTAGTGCCTAATCCTGGTACAATTAATAAGTAAATCGATCGTGTGTGCCACAGCTAGGCGTGGAAAGCTCGAGATCCCGTTAAATTGAAATCCGTTGGTCGTTTTGCCAGAATTCGAACAGGCCAGTATTCCATCCTACCGGCTTCTGCCTGATCATCCTCGAAAACCCTTATACATAGGTATGTATAATATCTTACAGCCGCATTAATTGCTTTCGACGCTACCTATCGCATTGTCGTAACAAAATCCAATTCAGCAAGGTACCTTCTCGTCTTCTCCTCCCACTAGTCGCAAAGTCCTGAGTGTACTGGATTCTTCTCGCAGAGGCGAAACGATGAAACGTCACACACCACCAGTCTCTCTCTCTCGCGGACGATCTTAGCAAAGGTATCGTACAAAGAGAAACAAATCAAATTCGAACTTTGGATAATACACCGCCGGCGCTGGCAGTCACGATTCGAATCCGTGCAAAGATCGAGGGACGATCGTAGTTCCGCAAACAGCATCGCGCGGTGGATGCTTCAACTCAAGGCGATCGATGCGGTCAAAAGTCGTTCTTAGCGCAGCTTATGCCTAACACACTTTAACGCCAGCGCGTACACCACCGGTGGCTCAAAGTAGGCGGCTCCATCGGGCGGAGCGTCCATCACCGTTGACGGCCAATCAAATGTTTTTCAACGGATCAAAACTCATTGGTCGGCTAAATACTTAAACAATTATAGAATTCACGATCATGGAGAAAGGAATTTATTGGATTTTACGCATTCCTCTTTTTCGAACATCCTTAAAGGTAATCTTTCTTTTCTTCGAATCCCCGACACGGGGCCACCCGATGGACAGAGAAGTACAATCGATAGAACCGGCGAATCCGCCGAAACGCGATGCCGCCGTCAAGGCGTTATAACCGAGCACTCTCCTCGCTCGCGTTGAGCTCCAGCGAACAAAAGTCTCGAAGGGCGCACCACGAAGAGCGTCGACACGGTTTGTTCTCGCACTCTCACTTAACGCGGGAAATGCATTCACGTCCTCTCCCATCGATTTGGCTTAGTAGGAGGTGAGTACACCGGGTGGCGTGGGCACGACGACGGTGTGCTGCGGAACGACGGGCGGCGCGGGCGGCGCGAGAGGATGGCCGACCAGGACCGCGGCAGCTGGGATCGGCAGGACGCCCGACTGGGGAATCGCCGAGGGGGTGCTCACTTGTGTCGGGGGCCCTTCGGCCGCGTGCTTTCGCAGGTGTCTCAGCATGTTTCCCTTCTCGACGAAGGTCTTGCCACAATCCGGGCAACTGTGCGGTCGCTCGTCAGAGTGCGACCTTCTGTGCGAGACCAGATGCCCTTTGCACATAAAGTCTTTGGGACATAAATCGCAACGGAAGGGCCTCTCGGCATTGCTTCCTTTATTGTGCGAGCGCATGTGGAATAAGAGATTGCCCTTTAGAGGGAAACTTTTGCCACATTCTGTGCATACGAATGGACGTTCACCAGTATGACATCGCATGTGATTAACGAGATGCTCCTGCAAGCAAAAAGAAAGATCACGTTTAATATTTTTGGGTCCGTAGGTAGGCACGAACTCGGTGGAGGATTTTCAATAGTTTTTTTTTCTTTTTCTTTTTTTTTCTCCCCTTTACTTTAATCTATATTTCAGAGGTATATATATATATATATATACAGGGTGTAGAAAGAGATCAACGTACCTTTCTCGTGAATGGCTTTGAACACACGTTACAACAGTGCGAGGAATCTCCGGTATGTTGACGGAGATGATTATTAAGGTGTTCTTTCCTAGTGAACGTCCTTTGACAAAACTCACACCTGTGCGGAGATTCGCCAGTGTGGATTCGTACATGATTCGTCAAGTGCTCCTTACGAGTAAATGACTTGGAGCAGAAGTGGCATCGGTGTGGCGATTCGCCTGTATGTTGACGCACGTGATTGGTCAAATGTTCCTTCCTCGTGAAGGATTTGGTGCAATACTGGCACTTGTGCGGTGACTCACCCGTGTGCTGCCTGACGTGGTTCACCAGGTGATCCTTCCGCGTAAATGCTTTCGGACAGTACTGACAGCGGAAGGGCGTCTCCCCTACGTATTTTACAACGAATTCGATCTTTACTCGTCATTCAGACATGGTGTTATCCTGCACAAGGCGAGTTTTGCCTGACGCAATGCACGGAGAGGCACATATCGAATGTAACGCGCCCAAGTACAGCGGTACAACTCTCGCGCGGTTTGCATCGAACCGATTGCCCATAGGATGATCCATTAGCGAAGGTCGGAATTCGGGAAACAGACCGACGAACTGTCCGACAAATAGGCACGATACTATGTCGAATTGACCACGGGCTGTACACGCAAAGAGACCGTGCCTCGAGGGCACGGTGATACGAGAAAGAAATCATTCGATATTGCCGTATCCTTACGTTACATCGGAGGAAAATCAACTTGTACAGAAGCGAGATATCATCCGGAACTAGTCTTGAAAGATCGAAAAACACTGATTCTCATAGCTACAAGTTACTCTTTCTTGTTATTTATCGATAATCGAGACAAGACGCGTAATAATTAATCCTTGAGTTGAACAAGAAATTATTCAACGAATGGAGAATCGAAATTGAGACTTGTGCCACCTACGGTATCAGACGAGAATGGATAACGATATACTATGTACAAGTCTCTGTAGTGACGAAAGAAAAAAAACTTATCGGCTCTTTGTGTAGCCGGAGAAATCGTAAATATTCATGATGGAAATGGGGGAGGGAGGATCCGAAAGAGTTAATGATAAGCATGTATGAGAGCGGTGTATTAGGCAGAACAGTAAATGTCTCTAGGGAATCGATGAAATGGGATATGTGATCAGATTACTGATTACGAGTTAGACAATGTAAAACGACGTACGAACAATCAACGATTATCACCGATACCAGCGACCGTGAATACCTTTCACAATAACTATACTTGTACGTATATCAATCGATCGACATGCAAGCGTAAGACTCCGCGCGTCGATTAGCATGAATGAACTTCCGAATTTCTCAAAGTCGCTCGTTACATCCGCGTTACTTCGATACCGCACGTCACAATGTGGATACTCGGTTTACCAACGAACAACCTAAGTGCTTTATGATGTTATGAAAAGTGAGCCAGCCCCTAATATGTCGCTTAACTAATCGATTTCTAGTCACGTACATAAACTACTCTTAGAGACAAATATTACAATCGGTTGTCCGTGAAATGAACATCTGCCAACCGCTCTCACCTGTGTGTTGGCGGATGTGGTTAACAAGGTGTTCCTTTCTGGTGAACGATTTGGAGCAGAAGCCGCATCGGTGTGGAGACTCACCCGTGTGCTGGCGAACGTGGTTCAAGAGATGCTCCTTTCGCGTAAACGTCTTCGAGCAGAAATCACAGCGGTGCGGCGTCTCACCAGTGTGCCACATTATGTGGTTCGTGAAGTGCTCCTTCCTCGTAAAGGACTTACCTGTATTCGCAGTGACAAACAGAAACCAAAACGGGAACAGTTGATTATACTGTAATGCGAATCGTAAGCGTACACGTATACGTGGGACGATTCCAACAGCAGTAATCACCAAATCTTAAATCACCGAAAAGTTTTTCATTTCTTTATCCGGTATAACGTTTCGGTTTATCTTCGCGCGATGGCGTCAGGAGGTCGTGGAAATAATTTCAATATCGGTATGAGCGTACGAGCTCTTCAAAGACCGGAAATCGAGATGGATAACGCGTCAAGGAATATCCCAATGCTAAATTCGATTCTAACGGCGTAACGTGCACCGAGGTAAATTACGATACATCGAGACGTGTGCACACGCTGTCACGTGTGTAGATGTACGACGCACGCTAATTTGAATAACGAGAAAGAGTGGAAAATTTGCGCCCGTTACTTTCGACGATATTACCAAAATGCCTGTACGGCCGAAATAACCTTGCTAGGATAAAAAAAAAGTAATGGTAACGAACGAAAAAGTAATGACAAACGAACGATAACGTAGACATTGACCGTAATCAACCAGCTCACATCCCCCGAATGATAAAAGGAATAGCATCGACGTTAATTCGGATATCCGTATTATAAAAATATAAAACCAATCGACTTTTCCAAATGCTTTTTCAAAATATAATAAACCAAAACCAGCAACGAAAATTGGGATATAGAAGCAAAATTCAAACTTTCGCGTCCCCGTAGAAAATGCATTTCGCGATACGATTCTCAAGCTGAGCCGCCGAAGGAACCGAAAAATATCCGACAACACACCGATTAAGAATTTGAGGGGGAGGGGGAGGGAGAGGGGGAGCCCGGCTCGATAGACATGGCTCGAGAGAAAGAAGAATCGGAATCGTATCCCGGCGGAAGAATTAGCACGTATCGCCGATAAAATGGCACTCTTTAGGAGTCGCGATAACCTGGCGTGGTAGGGAGACCGAGAATGCCGAGGCGAAACGAAGGGTGATAGAGAAGGATGTGCACCCACCGCTCAAATTTACGAAGTAGCAAGTCATGCCATCACAGTGTTGCGCGCAGTAGGTGTGGGAACGAAGTCTCTGGCGTCGGAGGGTGGTCACATGAAAGAGCCTCGCGGTGATGAAGGACTACGTCTAAGACAAGCCAGAGCGACGGCATACGGCGGTTCAAGGCACCGAGCACGATTCTAAGGTTAGAGGGGCGCCTTTGCAAAGGAATGCGCACGACCCGCGACCGAGGGGCGGCTGGTCGCGATGCGCGATCAATTCCGCGAATTTTATTTCACCGCCGCGAACACACGCCTATGGTGCCTTCGCCGTAACTCCGCCGTTACCTCGCCGGCCGAAGGTACGTGCCGGTGAATGGATTCCCCGCCGTTCTACGGCCTATTTAGAGTGCACGACCCTCGAAACTCGGATAAAATGGAAAATGTACGAGCTCGGACCATCCTCTGCCGGTCTTTATCGTGCGCAAATAGTAACTATTTTTTTTTTTCCACGGACTCAAATAGGCGATAAAAGGTCGCATTTGGCCTGCCATATGTTTATCGACCTTTCGATAAAAATCAGATAACGGAGGGAAAAAACTTTGATCGTTATATAGATCGTTCACTTTCGCGCCACGTGTTATTAAACGGAGTAATTTTGTTTGTAATGCATACATTTTAATATCCATGGATGCAAAAAATGGCGTTATCGAAGAAAATGTGTAATGGGACAAAGAACGAATATCGATTTGATTGGATTATAAGCGTAATCGCGTGAGGTAGGACGAAGGAGGAAAAAGAATTCCATGCGATTTGAACGAGATTTGTAATCTTGCATGTAATGGGTATTACTTAATCGTATAAGCCCGTGTTATGTACTCGTGTAGATATCAAACGTGTCTCTCGGTTTACCCTTCTTGCGATATTCATGCGCTCTTGAATTGTCACGGAACAAGTAATATTGTATTACTATCTCATTATTCGATATCGGAATAAATACGTCCGAACATTTGCCAGACCAAAGTCGCTCGATGTTTTCGGAATGGAATGATAAAAACTAGATTAGTGCTACGTATTCTATTATTGGAAATTAATTTCACAAACGGTCGAATCGAAAATAGTAGGGAAACACGATTTGTGTACGTCGACTAATATTCAATTCAAAATCGTGCAATGTGTCCTCTGTAAGATGTACACATCGCTTTTTTTCGCAAAGCATAAATAAGGGTTTTTTGCAGTTATTTATAATAAAAAATTGATAACGTTTCTTTTTTAGACATCCTGCACAGGTATACATCCGTTTGTAAAAATGTACATTGTGTTTTGCACATTGTCTTCCTAAACCAATATTACTAAGATTAATGTTTCATCATAGTTTTGCGTTTGAGGGACATGTATCGTCGAAGGAGAAAAAAGATTTGATTTCGTTTATAATGAAGTTTCCATAGAACCCATCAAAGATATAATTAAAATTCAATATAACATACTCTACTTACCTGATTAAAGCTTCTAACGCGTTCTTACTAAGACTAAATTATAAGAAATCATTACGCTGATTAGATGGCGTTTTTTATGATCAAGAAGGATCAATTACTCGATTATAACTCCCGTTGTCAACGAACGTCCGAGAATCCTTGACAAGAGGAGAATATCGCAAAAGCCTTTCCACAAGATGGTCGCGGCACGTACAATTACTAATACGATTCCCCGCGATTCTTGTTCCAATAAAAGTATTCGGTTCCTTATTAGCTCTAAGATTGTGCGATGTCTCTTATGTAATGGCTTCACCTCAAAATACTTCCCGGCGTAATGGATAATATATATTTATCTCCCAACAAGCTGTTTCAACTATCAACTATAAATCTCATGTGTTAACTCTGTTTTTGAAATTAATTACCGACTTTTTAGTAGTCGTCTTCTAGGTTTTGCTTGTATTACGTATCGCTTCACCGTAGAAGGATATACCGCAAGATCATTGGGCGACTCCAATGGAATGCAAATTGTATGTAATGAAAAGGTGTGATTGCGTACACGATTATAGGACGTTAAATTACTTATCGTAAAGTAACGTAAAACATTGTAGGAAAGAATAAGTATTCGTAAAACCAATGTTAAGAAAACGTGGAATCGTCCCACTGACAGCTTAGTGTGAAATCTTGTATTCTACATATTGTAAACTACTTGATGAGAATAGAGAATCGATAATTGTTTCATATACCGTCGTGAAATGACGGCAAACAGTTTTCATGCTGGAAAATACGAGAAAAGTGATGAATAACTTACCGCATATTTCACATCGGAACGGCGTATCATTGGTATGTGAACGCATATGGTTTGCAAGGTGCTCTTTGCGCGTATATTTCTTGCCACAGGCTTGACAATGATGAGGCGTCTCTCCTGTGTGCCACATAACGTGATTCATAAAATGCTCTTTACGCGTAAAGCTCTTCTTGCAAATGTCACATCGGTGCGGCGTTTCACCGGTGTGTTTGCGAACATGATTTACCATATGTTCTTTTCGAGTGAATGTCTTCGAACAGTACTGACATCTGAAAAATACAATGTGTAATGTTTGAATTGCAGAAATTACGCTTATAATTTGTACTCGATGGCGTTTGTAGTTTTTGGTGATGTACCTGTAAGGCGTTTCTCCTGTATGACACCGTGTATGATTATCCAAGTGTTCCTTTCTCGCAAAACTTTTTCCACATACTGTACAGTTGTATGGCTTGTCGGTAGCGTGTCTTTTCATATGACGCTCCAATGAGGGTGCGTTTGCAAATACATGGAAGCACACCGTGCAGGTAAACATAGATCCACCCAGGTGACACTTTCCATGGCGCGTCAGGTCGTTCGCATTTGAAAATGCTTTACCACAGACCTGTCGAAGAACATTATGCTATTAGTATAGAATATAAGATGTAAAATTTGATTGTGTTTTGTTGAATAATAATGAAAAATGATTATTCTATATGAATGTACGACATACCTGACACGTAAATGGTTTTCTTTCCGTGTGGTATCTACGGTGTACGATAAGCTGGTAACGAAACTGAAATATCTTTCCACATATTTCACAGGCATGACTGCCAACTGATACGGGCGACGCACTTGGTCCAGGCGTGGCTTCACCGTCGCTTGATTTGATATCGAACTTATTCAACTGAACTTGCTGTACTATGGGTGTGCCATTTTGAATCGTGGTAACTGTTTGCGTAGGAACTGTACTTCCAACCAGGGTTGTTCCAGCTGCTATTTCACTTTGCAACTTTCCAAAAACTTCGTGATATGCCAAGAGCTGATTAATATCCTCAACGTTGACCTATGAAATATCAACCAAATAACAGATCTGTCCTAATGAAATGTGTTCCGTACATGAATAACTCTATGACGTTTATTACCTTGTACATATTTTGTACCATTTCAACACCAAGGGTCTTAGCTAAATCTTGTTCGTTCCCAGCACTGATCTTTACAACTGAACCGTCTGCAGTCCTTACATCCATCATATGCCCGCCAGGTTTTAAATCCGGTACTTGAAATCTACAAAAAATACCGCACCACTTAGAGATTTCTTTCCCTTTTACAACGCAAGAATAATCTATACAATATAGAGATAAACACATACTGCGTCATGTTTAACTGACGTAGTTCCTTTTCCTTCTCAGGTTTTTCCGAATTGTTTTGACTTCCACCCTCTGTTGAAGAATTTCCACTTATGTTGACGCCAATTTGTGGTTGCTGCTGCTGCTGCTGCTGCTGCTGTTGCTGTTGCATCAGACTTTGTTGCAGATCCTGCGGGGGTTGCAATTGAAGGTCGCATTGCACCTGACAATGTACTTGATTATCGCTACAGCGTTCTGTAGTACAGCTGCCACCTTCGTCCTTTACTTTGTTATCGTCTCTCTGTGCGTTTTGATTATGTGCAGTTGGTCCATTGTTCTGAGCATTCTGATGGTTCTGCATTTGGTGATGAGATTGCTGCTGCTGTTGCTGTTGTGGTTGCTGCTGCTGCTGCTGCTGCTGTTGTTGTTGCTGCTGCTGATGCAGCTGTTGTTGTGCCTGCATTTGCTGCATTTGTGCATGTGCTGCTTGTAAGTGACTGACGCTTGCAGGAATATGTGCCCCGTCTAAATTAAGACCAGGAAGAGAAACTGGAATCTGTTGAACAAAATATATGACCGTCGCACTATTGTAAATTTCGGCAGGTTGGTGAATATAGTTACGAGATGAGAGTAGGCTGTTAACAATCAATCACAGGGTCAATGTATTACACATTGCATGAAACGTTAAATATATTACATAAAAATTTACATGTAAATTTACATGTAATGTGTACAGCGTTTGTAGCGAACAGCAGAGGCGGAATATAAAATTTAAGGAGGTGACAAAGTTTGCACACACAGCATATAAAATATTACAAAACAACAGGAAACAGTATGATAATTAATGTACAACAAACAGCAAGCCAAATATATGTGTTATTAATATAAAATTGCAAGCACACTGTACTCGGTATCCTTTATGTATTTCACCTATCTACTCACACTTCCAGAAAGATACGCATGACATTCTATATTACGGCAACTCCTGCAAAAGCGGATTCTAATTCTTGTTCATGGTTCCTCATAAGCAACATTCAGTAGATAAACACTACGTGCCTCTACATTAACAAACCTGTGTATTCGGCTGCAGAGAACTATGATGACTGCTGGTGCTAACTGAAGGTTGGTGGTGATGATGCGGAGGTGTCGACTGGTGGTGCGAGCTAGAAGTCAACGCCATTTCCTGGTTCAATGAAGATGCTGGCTCTTTGGAAGGTGCCTCACCACCTCCACCACTCCTATGCGAGGAGTTGTGGTGGGAATGGTGGTAGACTGAAACCTGCGGTAGCGGTCCAGGAAACAGATTGGTGAGGACCCAATACTTAGCTACCGAGGAGGCTAACGCTACGGCTGTACCTACACGCAGGTCTGCGGATGAATGAGGGGTATTCCCTACATTGCCAAGACTGGTCGCAGTAGCCAAACCACCTGGGTATGAAGGACGACCACTTTGACCCGCGTTTACATCCTACCGATATACATTCAGATATTTGTACAACATTGATGGAGCATGCAGCAGCATGCACCAGGCTGGGTTCCAATCGACAAATGCGCTACTCAACCATCTCTTTTCTATGGTGTAAGGTTTATGCGAACCTAATCGGTGGAACTGCGTGCAACCATTGCCGAAGATGTGTATTATCGATATATACAATATGTATTTAATAGTGCAATTAATTGTGAAGCTTATATCTAACATTCCTTCTACACAATTATCTAACATTATGATACATTTACATTTAGAGATTATATATACATTCTGCTAAAAAAAAAAAAAAAAAAATTGTATAAATACTGCACATACGCAAAGATAAAGAAGCAAGCTGTTAGGGAAATTGAAGAGATCGATTTAGGAAGGTTGAGAAAAAAAAGGAGAAGCACAAGCTACTTTGTACAAACATATCTTAGAAGCATTTCATATCTAAAAATCATAAGCTATATCAATATTACAATATATAAGGAACAGGTAATAAAATTCAAAATGCAATTGGAGATATGTTATGTGGTTCAAAAGACATTAATCCTTTCAGCCTCGTGAGAAAAATCTGGAGGCATCAATAATATTCGACAACGGTATATTACAACCATTAATAAGTCTTAAAAAAAAATATCGATGGAAAATAAAAAATAGCCAATATATGCCGCCAATTATTGCTGCTTCAGAAATTGTTCCGATTAAAAATATTTTAAGGTTATGGCACAAACAAAACTTAAAAAATTCAAATGTGCACAAACCATCAATAACGATTAAAAATTTAGCTTTTAACATAGCATATCAGTTGCGCATTTGTAGTTTGGTGAATAGCCTGTCCGAGCTTGTAAGTGTCCCTACCTCTTGTTGTGCCTGCGTAGTCGCTGGCAGTGCATGCTGCTCACTGTTCATCTTCGTTCACTGAGGGGTACTAATCAAACGCTTCTGATATACTTCATATCTCATTCTGCAAATGGTAAGAAAAAGAGAAAGCACATAATTAGACACAATGACATATGCAAAGGTTGCTCCGCGTTTCCACCTGTGCGACTATCTCGAGAAAATTTATACCTCGATTCTCGACATATTTACGTGCAAAAAAGAACCTATCCAATTTCCTTCCTGCCATTCTTAACTCCCATTAATTAAGGGCAAGTAGAGCCACCACTTTGCTTCTTACACCATTGAAGCACCGAGCGATGTAACCTCGAAATTATTTAGCTCGGTAAAACCCCGAAGTACGATCATCCGGAAATAATGTATATTGGCAGTATAAGCTTTCTTTCTCGTGCAATCTCATCATTATATAATAAGGTAAGGATATGGTAAAGGCCTCGATAAAAATCGTCGATCATGATCGAAAACTAGTTACTTTAACCTCGCAAATATTTCGCAGTTTTTTGTTCGGTGAGCGGGAAGGGTGAGTCATCCGATACCATCTTTCGAGGGCGACAAAGGCTAGTGAGTGGAAGACTTTTTAAAATTCCGTACTAGCGGCGTGGAGGAGCACGCAGCTGTGAACCCACGTCCGGCAGGAATTCCCGGAAGGTCCCCTTGTACCCACAAGAGGATGATCGGGCACCATCTTCTGGTGTCTCACGCATATGACGCGTCAATTATCGTGGCTCGTATAACAGGGACAAGGGGCCACAAGATGGAGGATCCTCGGGATTCGGGGCAAGGGGATATATGGACGACGGGTAAGCTGGGCCGAAGCGGTAATCGAGAGTGGTCGTAGGGTGAACTCACGTGGTGTACGGTGCCGTCGGCGGTTCTGGCATCTCGCTTCGTCGGCCCTAGGCCGTGTCGTATACGGTAAGCCGCGCGTCCCGACGCAGGGGGGGACGCCTTTCGCCGCCTCTCGACGTCTCACCTCGCCACGGGTACCCACAAGCAAATACCCGATAATGGCCACGCGCCCTCGCCCTCCACCTCCAGAATACCGTGAAACCAAGGCCGCGCGGGATCGGTACACCGGGCTGCCAATTTTGACCCGAACAGACGGCAGGCTGCGCAAGAATTTTACGAAAACGCTCAGAAGAGCATACGTGCTCGCGGTTAACAGAAAATACGACTACTGTCATGGCGTCCCTCGCCCACCCCGCAGGAACTTACGCGCTAAGAGCATCCTTTTCGTCGAGTATCTTCGAAACGATTCCTATGCGAAAATACCACGCGTATTGGGCTTGCTGCCTTGAAAAATGAATTGCCAAATGAATTTCGGGGATATAGGCGGCCGGTTTGGCAGCATTCAAAAATGAAATGTCTCAGGTGTCTTATGTTGAGTCGTTGGCAATGCGTGCGCAGCATCCGGTTGCGCGCGCAGCCTGCATACTTCCTGCAACACGATGACCCGCTAATCTACGAAATGCGGTAAGCTGACGTTTCGGCTCGGCGAAGGAAGTATTGCGACATCATTGTTTATGTCATGTTTCCATGCAAGCCACCTTTCTTCCATGTCAGAAAATGCGCAAAAGAAATACTGCTCGATATGCGATTGTGTTTAATTGATAATTCATAGAAATTGAACTGTAATCTTTAGATTTTTATTTGCCTTCTGAAGAATGATATGTGCGCGTGTGTGTGTAGTGTGTATGAAACGTATATAATATATATGCAATATGTTAGGTATAACGTTTGAAATAAAGGAAAATTTGAAAATGTGTAAATTTTCTATATTTATTTTCAGCGTCATATATTATACTCAAAATCTTTTTATGTTTATTAGTAAAATATTGCTCAATATTTACAATAATTTGTACAATCAACTTTCACGATATTTTCGTGTATAATAATATATATGACTTAACGTTAAGTATACTTGTACAAAAAATAGTAATCTTTGCTCAAAAAAGCATATTGCTCGAATTGCAAGTCAAATGGACTTTTTATATTCAAATTTTACAACACATTTTAACTGATAATAAAATAGTATTCCACTAAAAACAGTACGCATGTACATATTTATAAATGTATTTTTACAACAAATGTCATCAAAATGTATTCTAATATTGTGATGTATAGCATTGAAAAAAGGTATTGACTAGTACATTATTATATACAACAGTTATAATTAAACATGTACAACATAGAAATTAAATAAAAATCGATATTTATACAACATTCTTATAATTATTTGGTATCAGTGAAAGTTTGCCTTACCGCATATAAAGATATGTTAAAATTCGGCGTTTAATAAAATAATACAGCTATTATACATTATTTTCATGAGGAATTTAATCCCATGATGAACCTAAAAGTATGAGCTCTATATAAACATATTTTTCTATGGTTGACTATATCATTGACCTGCGTAAAAAACGATGCAGTGAGAATAATCAAAATCTGTCACTCCAGTGCTATGAGATTTGATCGTGGAATGTTTAATGTAGGTCAGCAATTTTAGAATATCCATAAATGTTGCACAGATATAACTTGTGCTTTTGCAAGGCCTATGATTAGATATGTATTTAATATCTGTAACGATATTTTGTTTATAGTTCTGTGGTAATTTCATCCTGCGGTCTAAAGCCAAGAATTGTAAAGTCATCGATGAGATAGTCACGAGCGGGTGACCAATCCGATAGGATGGTATAATTGGCTGCCTCTATGGTATTCTGGAACTCCCATTGAGGATTCAAATCTCGATCGAGACCATTTGGTTCGCAATCATCTATTGCACGATTGCTTTCTGGTACATTAGCACCGGTGTTATAATTATGATTAAATGTCGAGATAGCAAGTTCCTGGAAATGAGGACCTGGCACTTTTAAGTGTTTTTGGGTGCCGTACACCAGCGGCGTCGTTTGCCCTATTGTGGATCCATTTGGACTAAGTTTTTCATTATATACGCCAGAACTATTCTGCCCCAAACTAGAGCTAACCGGGCTATCCTTTGTATAACCAAGACTGGAACTTGCTGGACTAATGCTGGACTTGTCGCTGGCTTGAAATGTAGTAAGTGGTACGTTTGCTTGGAACGTTGTGAGATTGGTCGGGGTACTTCTTGGTTCATATGGCTGAGGTGGCTGTGTTATCGTCACCTGTTCTGCTGTATTCGCTTGGACGGACATTGCTGGTTGTTGTAAAAACGTGACAAGCTGGGCCACCTTAAAACACAAAGCAACACGATTGGTATTATGTTTTCAGATTATTATACCTGGAACATATCGCATAAGGGTTCCAGTACTTTGGCATTTAATGAGCTGTTGTTAATGTATTATGCAATGTGTATGACTTTGATTTGGTATGTTTACAAAGGAAAACTCACCAAAATGCTTTAACGACTGGCATGAAAGAAAATTTTGATATGAAATGACAATGATCATTGCACTTTCTCTACTTTTGAAATTGATCAACATCGGATATAAAAGGTGCCATATACCTCCGGTGAGCTGTGCCTCTTATACCTCCGCAAAAGCCGTTCTGCCCATGAAAGAAGCCTCTGCCAATCGTCGGGAGGTACTGGTATGTCTTCGTCTCTTCTATTGACGAGAACTAATATCCTTGCCAAGTCTCGTAATACTGGTCTATAAAGAAGAGGTAAATTTCAAAACAAAATAATATTGATATTGAGAAATGTAAAAAACGATTCTGATGAACGTATTATAGACTAAACCTGTAAGCTTGTATTCCAACAGCACCATCTCCATTACTTCCAGAATAATATAATTCTCTAACTTGTCTCCTCGTATCATTGAGCATCGAAAGAAAAGTGTTTCCCTCTCCTCTGAGCGTTCCAAGATGTTTTAAGAACTCCTTCCTCTCTGCACTGAATAATGTGGGTAAACTTGCGATACGATCATAGCGACATTTAACTTTATACAATTATTGAAAGATCTACCTATCTTCAAATTGTTGAATGATCTTTGCCGCTTTTTTCTTCCTTCTGTGTACAACTATCGCACCGCATAGGATAATAAATATGCATATAGTTGCACCCGAAACGATTCCAACTAAAATTGCTACTTGACTGCCGCTGAGACCAAAAATATAGCCAGTTTCTTTACAGATCCTGCCCATGTATTCGTCTCGCGTTGACCAGTCTGCGATGTGCCCCGGTGGACAAGCGTCTACGCAAGTTCCCTGATGCAGCAAAACCGCACACCTGGCGCAGGTTCCATCTCTGCACTTCTTGCATCCTCCGTGACCTTCGATGCATTCTGTAACTTTAGAAATGTCAGGTTTATTTCTGTTTCCAATGAACTAAGCGACATAGATGCAAACGGTATTATTTACAAAGTTTCACTGCAATGCGCTGGAAATTTCTGTTCGGGAAAAAATAGTCGCGACCGGTACTTTCACAAGCATACAATATACATTCATGAATAAGAAGATTCACTGTTAGGAGAAAGGAGTCTACTATCGTTAACTATTTTTTTATGTATCACATTCACATTATTTTCTTGTAGAATTGACCGTATATTTATTCGTTTATACGTATTTAAACTTCAACACCTATATCGCATCTACATTTCGAATATTATAACTGGATAAACTTAGATTATATCATTCAGTAAAATAGACAGCTAAACGTCGTTGCTTCTGTGCTAAAATGATGTTAATTTGAAAACAAAACTCATCGATATAGAAAGCAGGAATTTTGCATAAATAAGAAAGGAACGTGCAGGTCAGATTCTTCTCGTGACCGGCGATCCATAGCCCGAAGCTATGGCCCAAATGCTTGACACACATATTCAACGAGTATCGGGGTACGTAGCCGAGCAAAGTAGAGCGATATAAATTGCGCAATAAATTGACAAAATCTTGTCATTTTTCTACGCATATCACCCTGACCGCGAGGTCTTTGCGATATTTCTTAGAAAATGTATACAGCGGGCATTCCGCGCGTACAACTTAAATATATGGAATCCACGTACTTTATAGAGCATGGTTTATTTGTACGGAACTACGTAATCGTGAAATTATCCTGACCTCCCGCTTATAGTTCCCGGTTGAACGTATCGCATATGACAAAAGTAAGGAGGAATTGATGGTAAGCGAACAATAGGGGGAATGGAATGGTCGACGGAGGGAGGTCCGGCAAGGTGGTGAGGAGCCATTAGTACGCATATGAGGAATGCGGTTGCTGGTTTCTCGATTATGTGGGTCTACAAACAGTGTTCGCTCGCGGTCAGGCAGCCTCGTATAACGTCGAGAAATCAGCCTCGGTCACATTCTCCAAGTTGAGAACACCAGATCGTATTCATTTCTCGCAACGTGCCCTGAACTCCTAAGGTCGGCTGTTTATTTTATCATCGGCATTCCGTGAAGAGCCGCCGACGTTTCGCCGCGAAAGGATCGCGTGACACGGAAGATTTTCGGACGTAGAAATTAGTCCGCGCTAAAAGGCATACGCCGAACCGTAAAAGTCAAATAAACTTGCGGACAATTACACAAACTAGACGCCCCTTTCCTTTCGTATCTCCATGGATGAACCGCATGCTGGATTGTGAGGTGGTATTTCTCACACGCATCTATATACATATCTTATTTCGTATTATAACGATTCGGTTATCTCTACCATATATTACTGCCTGGCGATAATCATTCTTCTTCCTTCTACGGCTGCACTTGCCCGTATTTTCGCAACTCGGTATTACGAGTTAATTAGATAATTAAATGCCGCGGATAAGTTATTCTCAGAGGCTAGTGAAACGACGAGATTAAAGTACGTCTCGCGGCCGCACGTTTTTTATTCGCAATCGTGATATTCGAAAGTCATTCATTGATGAAAAAGCGACGTATGGAAAGGCACGGATGATGCATCGATGTTCACTTATCATCCCTCCACATTCTCCTTGGTATATCGATCAGTCCAATGACACGTACCCTGGTCAAGGGTTGCGCGTCGCATTTCCCTTCTTCCTTCTGTAATTAAATTGCATACGTCTCGAAGAATGATTTTTTCACTGGAAATCCCCGACTCGTGAGTTTTCCTGGCTCTTCTGCTTACATACGGGCTAAGGCGACGGTGTAACGTGGTTACAGTTACGCTTGACGCAATACACATGTGCAGACGATGCATAACGTTATTATCATCGGGTCGTCGCGCACGGCGCTGCGTAACGCTTATTCCCCGTCTCCCTCCTTATTATCCTTCCTTTTCAACGCCCGCAAAATCCCGAAGCAAAAATTTTTCCCCGCCATACGATAGACTCGGCTTTGGATACCTACGGCGGACGAGCAAGATAACCCGTCCTCGCATTTTCTCGCTAGCCGGGAACAAAATGGCACCAACACTTTCCTTTTTCATCTACCTTGGATTCGCTTTTCGCATTTATCCGTCCCGACAACGCTATGAATATAGTCAGAATTTTCTCGATCCACTTCACGGTCAAATTAATGTAGCTTTCAAACGGTTTCATTCGCTATCTCCTATGCCTGTTGATACCGGCTGGTATCGGCGGAAATTAATGTATTAACGGAACGTGCATAAAAATGTTCCGATAAAAGTATCGTGCTTCTACACAATGAGTTATTCATCGGTACATCTTGCGATAACCATGTTCGATGTGAGGCTTATCGCGTCGTTACAAAACGATCCATTTTGTAATGCGCTAGAAGCGGAATTTAAGGAGTCGCAAAATTGGCCGCAAGGCCAATATCGGCAAGATATGCCTGAAATAACGAACATTCGTCGCCAAATATAATTGGAGAAAGGAAGCACGTATGGCTAAATAATAAAAATTTAATTTAAATTAGGTTTATAAAAATTTAAATCTCGTACAACTTCAGATTTTAAGCTGGCCGCGGGAATAAAAAAAGATTTCCGGCTATTCCAGTATTACCAGTTTCTCCAATATAAGTGACTGCCGAGTTTACATGCAATATATAGTTACAAACAAACGGTATACGAACGAGCCGGCGTGCAATGCTTCGAATAATTTTAGTCAAAAATACATTTAGACGTATAAGCTGGAAGGAAATGAAAAAGGACATTACTACTGGATCATTTTATCGCCTGTACGTCAATTTGCTTAAATGTTACAACAAATCCAGCTAAATGTTGTCTTAGACTTGAAAACGTAGCACTTGTATCGTGCATCGTGCAACCCAATCTTTGCATCTTGGGATGGCGAGCCAATCGCGGTGTGAGCGTAGCGCAGATCGGGGCCTTTGCAACTGACTATTAGGAAGTACACCATTGCGGACCCGGTGAAACTTTTCAACGATCCGGAATTGTAAAGACTAGAGAATAGCGGAGTGCGGGCTACGTGAAAATACAGAGGAGTAGAGATATACATTAGAGATGTTCACCCTCGTACTGCTTTCAGATTATTTTTTCGATAAAATACATCATTGTAAATGAGACAAATAAAGTTCGCGCCCGTTAAAACTTTTACGCCGGCCACTAAAAGACCGTCGGTTTTCTCAAATGTTAAATTACCCGTACAGGAATAATTTTCTTCTGCCGTTTTTCGATACAAGAGTCTTCTGGTAACGCGCAAGTAGGATGCCGTTTATATGGAAAAGTACAGCTTTCTAACGTTTTAACAATAGGAAGTATGTCAGGTTTAACTTTCAAAATGAAACGATCGAAACCGTTAATGCATCTCGTCTTTGGTTGAAAAATCTTTAATACACGTTACGTCGAACCGATCTCATGACCTTATTAAAGCCGTGGCCGACCGTCGAAAGAATTTTCAACGGTGTTTCTTTAAATATTTAAAACACGATACCGTGATCGGTATCTCTTTACTCCATAAATATCTTAGTCGGCCACGAGCTTTCGAATGGAATACCGAGGCAGGTCCAACGGGAGAGCAATACATATAGCTTGTAGAATCTAAGATTCTATCGGAAAACTATCCACAAAAAAACATACAAAAATCTGATGGACGAACGTGAATGTGCTATTGTTTGGGTCGGTAGGATTTAACCGTGTCTGCTTCTCCTATCGTATGGAATACATTTTTCCCTTATTGATTTACCGCCTTACGATTTTCTCGGTTTCATATTCCTATGTAAATTAAACGAAGCTGACAAACGAACTTTGCGGAAAGTAAATACGCGTGTAGAATTGCTGAAACGAAAATGGCGATATTAATCAATTTAGTCGCACCCTTACATTTTGGCACTTGGGCGGACTTAAAATTCATTAAAGCGGTCAATTAGCGCAAAGAAACGGGACGTCGTGAGATTAACAAGCGCAATTGGTCGACGGAACGGATGGCCAGCAGATGCTCGTGCCTCCCCCGTGTAAGTCTACTTCTCCGCACGTGTCACGTGAAACGTGTCATTCGACCTAGCTTGCACCAAGCCTTATGCTCCATCGTATTCCATATTTAAATACCGTTAAATTGAATCTGATGCATACATTCCTACGACTGTACAATATCACGTATACAAGTTCTGAAAAAGAATTATCTTGACTACACAAGAATACGATACATGCGTACTGCAAAATTCTTAGAACCTTGCGAAGAAAAACAAGCAATGATACTAATAAATATATACCAATAATACTATAAATCGTGTTATGTTACATAAGATGTATTAATAGAGTTCCCGAAGGTCCGTCACGTAATGCACGTCTGCGCGTAATGACTTCGATCGCATCTCAGTGACATCATACGCGTAATATCAGCAGGGTGTATAACATCGCGTAAATGCATTACGCCACGAATGCGACGGACCTTTGTTCAGAGGCCATCAAAGGTACAATGCAGAATTTGTACGTATCGTATGACGTACGTATTGTATTTAACGTCGAATATCAAATTGTACTTCGGGAGTTGGAAATTCGTAATTCGCGTTAAAAATGAGCGCCACGAGACATTTAGCGGAGACGATACTGCGCATCCAAGAAGCCTTTTTCTAAAGAAGCAATTGACAGACTTCCGAGATGTATCGTCGTAATTTGAGAGAGCGTGGCTTAACGGTTCACCAACGAACGCTCCGTGGATTTTCGAGAGATATCGATTTGTCCGATTAACCAATGTCCGTATCTAATTTAAATAGCATCGGGTTGTCGGGGAATGCACGGTAGGTCCTGCTTTCCAATATTCCGCATAGATTTGCCACGAGGTACGGACAGCATTGGGAGAAAGTGTCCGATCACCTTTCGCATTTCAGGCTATGATTTCGAGGAACGTTGTTTCACAATTTGCCTCTAGTTGCAACCGGGCCGCCGATGTAATTTTTAACGCCTCGACGCATCCCTTTCCTCTTCCGAAATCAACTTGATTTTACATATCCCAATTACTTTCATAATTCGTTAGAAAATCGCGATACATCGCAATCGATGATCCCCAAGGCAGTGCGGACGCATTCGTTAGCAATGAGAACAAGAGGACCGTGCTTGAAGTACGCGCGGGAGCTTTTCACATACCCACGGCCAATTTAACTACTTAGTGCGACAATCCGCTTCACCGTCGAAATGGTTATTCCTAAATGTTTCCTCTAAGCCGGAATGGCCTCGTTCCATAAAGTGGAAGTTGACAATTTCAGAAACTATGACGGCTTAATGGACGATCAAATTGCTAAGCCCGGATATCGTTGTAAGTATAGGAACGATCGATGGTGGCAATCCAAGGAATAACGGAAGACGATCGTAGCGAGCGAATAAATTCGATGCAAATGTCCTTTCGAACGACAATGTTTAAGCCCTTATATTCGAAATTTGACAGTTCCATATTGGGGTGACGTTTACTCCAAAGGAGTCGGTCGGTGGCTTCGCACGAGTCTACCGTTACTCAGCATCTCGAACAAGTAAATCTGACCGAAAATAAATAAGTTCCTGCAAGGAACTGCAGCGCGTAAATGAGGGTATCGTCGCCCGAGTTTCCACGAGTTCCTACAAATAACTAACTGTACATCGCGATTTACTCCTCCGCGGTAGGCCGACGTAGGCAGTGAAGGAGAGGGCCGTTGGTGCACGACCGTTGCGCGTTAGAAAGAGAGAGGCGCGCACGCCGGGATTCGTTCTCTGAGAAAACCAGTCATTACGTAACTTAGTTAACGTCGAGCCCTATCCCGGCTTCCAAGGAAATACAGTTACGAGTCCATAGTACGCGATAATATAAGCAAAACGAAGGAAAGATCCTCCCCACGAGATATCCAAATATCGCGAACCAACTGCGTTTCACGTGCCTCCAAAAGAACGTGAAAGTTTGAGTATCGAGCAACTCGTTTCAATTGTGTCTATTGGATGTAAAAATGCATTCCGCCCCTTCTACGAAAGGGATCGAACCTTTGTTTATGACAAGATATTATACATTTCGATCTTTGAAATAGTCCTCCTTATTTTCGATAGCTCTGCTGCCCCATCCTTCGGGCAATCGAACGCGACGAAGAGGTACTCGATCTCGATCTCGATGTAGAATTCGTTCACGATTATCGAATGAACGCGTGCGTCTCATAGATGCAATTCGTGGATACAGAATATTTTGATACGCAACGCGTTCTGGAAAGATACGATAACGAGATAATGACGAGAACCGCAAGACCGATCGTAAAACGACGATATAGTGGTAGACGTGACGAGAAAACCATGCGGTCAGCATGCGACCATATGTACGCACTTATAAACGGTAGTTTGAGTTGTTCCTGCAGAAGCAAGAATAACACACCTTTGTGTATTCAAAAGCATTTTTAAGTATTTCCGTACTATTATTGGACTTATTCGTAATAGTAAATCATGGAGAAATTAACCGTAACTTGACGTACCGTGATGTCGGATAATTTTTGAACCGATTTTAAAATACTTTTTCGTTATTTTAAAGGCACAAAAGGTAACAGAACTTCGTTAAAAAAAAAAAAAAAACAAAAAAAATTCTTCCTTCACTACCCTTGGAAATATCGAGTTAAGATAAATAATTTCTATGCCAAGAAAATGATCCGATCGAGCTTGTCGCCACCGATCACAGGAGTATTATATTTCGGGGGTGCTTTCAGCGAATTAATCTTCCCTATCGCAGGTAACAAGATAGCTGTGGATAAGAGGCACAGGACTGACAAAGAAGGGGATAGAAGGAGGATGCAGATGTTTCACTGAGTTACCGGAGCCAAGGCGGAAGTTGTCAGACCGGATGCCGATAGCAAGAGTACTTTGTGGTTTGTAAAAACGTATACCGATCCTATAAATGTATTTCATAAATGGCTGACGTATCAACCCGAAGGTGCGCGATCCTTCCCAGTCGTATTAAAAATCAATATTGCGCGACTCCTGGACATAACGTTGAACCATAAGAGTATATGTTATGGAAGTTCATCGAGAAAATGAATGATCTTACCGCAGCGGGTTTATAGTCCGACAAATCAAACGTTTCAAGCATCTAACGTTAACTCTGTAAACTTAATGTAAATGTGAAAGGATTTGTTTGAACGTTACGGTTAAATGCACGTTCGCAGGTGAATCGACGGGCAGGATTGTGAAGATACGTGGAAAACGCAGCCTGTGCGATACATGTTTGTACATCCTGAGAGGCCAGATAAGTTGGATCGGCTTCGTAGAAGAAAACGGTATCTTAGAAAATAAAATGGGAACGCCACGCCGAGCCCACCGTTCCTCCTTGTCTAATAGATCTACCAGACGCTTTACTTACGCCGATCAAAAAACTCTCAATTCCGGTTACCAACGGCACAACCGGGATCGGCTAAAGTGCCAGATTATAAAACCTTCTACGGTGCCCGCTGCTTTGACTTAACAAGCTTACTACGAAAGCCAATAAGGGTAAACCTGCTACGCGATAAAGCGTATGAAAAAAGGGTCACCTGCCGATTTCGTCCAAGCTTATTTCTCCCCTTGTTCCTTTTTTTTTGCTTTCCAAATCTTGATACCATATCGAAAAGAGGAAGACTATTGGTAAGACTGAACGTAGAAAAGTACACGGTGAGACGCTAACGATCTTTGCTGTCGAGTTACATCTTTGCTTTTCGTAATTCAATGACCCGTGATTTTCGGTCATCGATAAAATTAACTTTAAAAATTCACGAATGCCTAGTCTCCTTTTGCTTACACTCGTGAAACGCGCCCAAGTGTACAGAGAACGCTAATTAACGGAGTATACGATCTCGCCTTTATCACTGACCTACAAACTCTCTGCTTTTGCATTATCTTTGGCCATACGTTACGAGTGTATGAAGGTGTATCGGTCGAGTTACGATTTATAAAATAGAATTTTGACATCGAAATAAATATTAACGAACATCGTGTTCTTCATGGGTCTAAGAATCCATCGTAAATCTGAAATCGTACGCGCTCCACGCGTGCAATCTTCGAAAATTAAATCTCCCTCGAATCGTAAAAGCAAAGATTACGGAGTTTCGTTTCGGATGTGAGGACGTAGATATAATTACACTGATTACGGATATCTATCCAAAAAGCTATTAGCCATAATATGAATTCGCAGATACACAATTCCTGAATCCGCGTAAAGGTATTTTGATATTACGTGCAAATGCTTTACGCTCACTTTTGACGTGCATTTATGTGCACATGCCTCGGGCATACTTTTAATGAAGTTCGATCGGCGCGGTACAGCTTTTCATTGTATTCCAAGATTCGTGCGTATCGAGAGACGCGTGCGAAAGGACGACGGCAACGATCCTGTCTTCGCATTAATTAAAAAAAGCTCCGAGCAATCTTTCCATCTGAGCGATAGTTATAGCTCCGCATTGAACGCGCTGCTCACAGGATGCTGCCGCTTATCGGGCTATCAGCGACACGTTCGGAACAAGTGCGTACGCCAGGGAATCGGACGCAGGACCGAATGACTGTGTGGAAGAAGCGATTGTAACGAGCGAATGGCCGGAAGCATCGAGAGAACTACGAATTATGAAAAAACCATGCAACCGTAAGATTGTTAGGGGAATAAAATCGGTCGAAGAAAAAGCCAATAACTTATTGGTAGCAGAACTGTGGGTTCGAAACAGGGTGAGCTTCGATGGCAAATCGTGTGTCCGCTTATCGCGAGGGACAGCTGGCGGATTCGTACGCTTTAGGTGCGTGCAAGAACTTCCGGAAAGTTCCGTTTGCATTTCGCTTCGCTTTGCTCTACTCCGAGTTGCACCGTACTTCCGAGAAGCAATCACCTTTAGTTCTGCGGAATCTCTCTGTGTTCTTAAAATGACCATTCGTATTCTACTTAATAATCCTGAAACAGATGTACATACTTTTGAAGTATTAACACTTTACATTCGATACAATGTACACTTCATTTGTACACTTTCCAAAGACTCTAATGCCGTCCTATCCAACGTGAAATAAATATTTTTAGGATACGGCGAATCATAGCTAGAGTTTTCAGAGACGTTTGTTGCCGACTTTTGTCTTAATCCTCCGCTGATTCTATCCAGTGTTTTGTTTAAACGTTATTAAAACGTGCGAAAAAGTCAGTATTGTTCTGCACGAGAGAAATAATCGAGAGGCTTATCGATGATTATTCTACCACCGACTTATGTCTCGACCCGTTTCAAAGATATTCGCGATAAGGGTAGTGCAAAATTGCCGGATGTAAGACCCGATATGGAGGTTTCTATCTGGCGTTAGCTAGGGCCGGTGGGCATAGCGTTCTCCGGCTTAGGGCCCAGAACACGCGAGTACGGTCGGGTAAACGTGAAAACAGCTCTCGTCTCCTTTCACTTCCACAAACGAGACAGACACGTCGACCTAATCGCACTCGACGTGATCAATGGCGTAGCCCTGTCTACCAAAAGTAAACCACCCCCTCTTCCAGGTAACAGATGTCCCCGGAATTCTTTATAGCCTGCCCGCTCAACGCCGAGGGTTTCCTTTCAAACGGATTAATGAGGAACGAGAAAGTTCGGGTGTAAAACAAGGCGATTCGTCCTTCGACCATTTCTACGGTACATTACGCAGACGGAAGCGTAAACAACTTTTGTCGAAATAACGAGTATCTAGGTTACCATGATCTGCAGTCGCAGTACGCGTGTCGGCGTTTCATGACGTACGTACGTTCTTCTCGTAATACACTCGTGGATCGTAAACCGGCGTTACGTTTTGAGAATCCATTTACCGTCTATGTTCTTGTTTGAAAGTAGCCTACGCCACTGAGTGGAACAAGAACTACGAGAGAAGCGCGAGTATCAGAAGAGGATTTCTAGTGCAATGCACTTACGAACTCGGGAGTATTGTGCAACAATAAGCTGCGAAATGAACTCATCGTTGGTATTATTGCACTTTGTGCGCATCGACGGGGCTTCCGATTGCAATTGTACACGTTCGGCGACAAGAAAGAGACGTAGCGTTACCTATGAGATGGATTCGGCAGAAATAGAATTCGGCCGATTAACAATACATTTCCTACGTTCCAAAATCAATAAACAGCTTCTACTGTATAGCTACATATATATATATATATATATATATATATATATATATATAAATATTAAATCCATATACGTAAATTCTTGCTCCCAGACGACAGCACTTTTAAGATTAGGCGTGAAAGTTATCACTAAAGGCTTTCTATTTTCAACCAGGATGAAACGTATTTTATACAGCTTTCGTATTTATACAGCGGTACATGGTAAAACTGCTATTAAATCTTGTACGTTCAGCATTCTATAAAAAAATCATGATCGATCGACAAGTAGTTATTTCAAAATTCAACCACAACTCGTATATTTGGAATTTAAAGTACGGATGAGAAACGAGATAAGAGTTACGCAAAAATTAACGAATATCAATGATTGCCTGTAAATGCTCTAAATACGAAGAAATAAATTATGAATTGTATCTTTCATAGCATATAATGGAACAGAAATTGATATAAGAACAATGGATCAACAAAAAGGATGTATCGTCGCTATTAAGCAGAGCCTGCTTATCAGCGTCTTCCGATGATCACATTTGATCAGGATCCGATCTCCTGTGCGTGCGAGCAATCCACGTGTGCTTGACATACGGATGTCAAATAAGGTGGAAAAATAAGGGATTGAATTTGTTTTTACCTTCCAGTCGATCCTGTGCCCAAGTGTAATCCACAAAGCAAGAAAATAGTGCAGCACCAAACTTCACCGCCGTTGCTAAATTACCCATTTCGAGACGACATAATTCTTATTTAGGCGCGAAAATCACGAGACTTCGCGATAACTCATGAACCACTGTTCGCTTGCACGTCGAAACATTCAAAAGACTAACCCGCTCCTATTAGCCGTCAGCGGTAGACTGAATACGAGGCGAGAGTGGGGGTGAGCTCGTCCTGAGGTTTGAGGCCGCGCATGGTGGTTCGAGCCATTAATGCAGAAACTATACAGATGCACCACGTTATGAAACTTTTGACGAGCGGATAGATCGGTATTTCTTTCACTACAAGCTCTTCAAATCATTGATAATATTGACGTGCTACATGAACCATAAGGCAATGATTTTGGTTAGAAAAATATTACATAGACGTACGTGTTTCGAAAAATTGCCCGACGTATATCTTCACGCGCATGATATTTGAAATAAAATCCCAGAGTTTCCCGCTTATATTATGCAATCATAAATGTCCAGCAGACTGGTAATAATTCAAGAATGTAGCTCTAATGTAAAAAATATAATTAGCAAATGTTTATACAATACCTCAATGAGCATGGAGTATGTACATATTAAATTTACAAATTGAAGGAAAAGTTATAACCCTAGACATCTAGTGCCGTGTACAATAACCATATTATCATATTACATATGAAAGTATGTAATACGCGTATGCCTAAATCTTTTACATTACATTTAAAACAAATGTAGAGTTATAAAAATATCCAAAGTAGCGATAAAAAATTAGTGGAACCTTAGGGTATCGATACTCGCAATACAGAGAGATGGCTTTATTTCCGATTTGATAGGTGGTACGCCTGACTCGTTTACTCACCTATTTAAGATACACATGTACTCCGATGGTAAAAAAATCCGTATTTTGTTACACATACTACTTCAGCTTGCAAAGCAGTCCAATATGCCAATTTCATAAAATAAAAAGGAATTACACATAAGCTATTGTCTTACTATCAATTTCCTTTGCACATATATTAATCTTTTTGATATATAATCCATATCCATATGGTGTTATTTTTGTACATAAAATTCTTTCATTAACTTATAGATCGGAGGTCAAAATATGCATTCACGCCTCTTTCCTTAAACACGAATCGTTTTAATTAACATATCATATTCGCGTATCTTTTATGTGACACTGAAGAGGCTATTCCCGATACGCTTTAAGTTATATCGAATTGCGACTTGTATGATGTTTTATTATTCGTCATATTTATTTTACACAAAGATGTATACTTAATCATATTATTGTATCGATTTCAAATACAATTCGCGGATTTGTCTACTATGCCATATCGTTTAATAGAGCTGAAATCAATACTCTTTCTTAGTAATTATTAACAATAAACCAAGTCACAAAAAATACGTACACCCGTACGATTTAAAGAGGAATAGAGAGAGGATCCAAGAGAAAAAGCAGACTCTAAAAAGAATTAGGCTTATTGTATACAAAGGCAAGGAATGAAAATATCTAATAGTTTTAACGATACGTAACTGCTTCTTACCGTTGCCGTCGGCAACCATTACTACTGTTACCTCTCTCACCACATATCACGACGCGACACTTTTATTTTACAGATTTATATTTTATACAAATTACTTAGGCATTGTGATATTCAGGTTTCTTTGCGCTTAATTATCATTTTGGTGCCTTAAACTATTTTTTTTTTTTTCCAGCAATTTACAAGCCAAATGTAGTTCATTTATACAGGTTGAGTTGTGAAGCACTTTTCTTCATCACTTTCAAAATTTGTAGAATATTTCTGAACTATGCGTACAAAGAGAATCCCTAGAGTCTCTAAAATTTTGGTATGAAGTACTTAGTCTTAACGTACTTTTCTTCCACAAATGTACTAGTATATAACATTATACTCATATACTACAAAATTAAACTGTACAAGAGGATGTAAGAAGTGCTCTATGTACGCAGAGTTATGTACAACAGAAGAATATACTGGAATTGTTCACCACGCCATTCTATCGAGAAATTTGTATCACAAGTATTAATAATATTACAATTATTCTTCTAAGATAAAATTTTGTTTCCCTTTCATACACAATTGTAGAATATAAGCGTTTTGTTTACAAATCAATCTTTCCATTATTAAACCTAAGCAGTATTTTTGGCTGTATTTCTTCTTTTCATACAGTGACTGCCCTCATTTTGTAAGAGCATTGAAACTGCATCTTAAGGTGTTTAAGAAAAACCTGAACCTACCTATTTCGAAGTAAATGTCTTTATGCCTATTATAAAACGGACATATTATAGCTCTAAATAAAATGCTTCTTTACGCTCCTCGAGACTTTTTTTTTTACAAAATGTTTTGTTACTATGTACGGTATATATATACAAAGAATTCTTTTACCTTTGATAATTTTATCTTTGTGTCTAAATAGCTAATATTTAAAAACTATTACTCTTAGTTTACCGTACTCTGTGCTGTGGGAGGAGGAGTGGTGACTATATTACTGTATATATTCTTGTCCGTGTATCTCTCTCTGCCTCTGTATGCGCGCGCGCGCGCGCGTGTGTATTTGTGTCTGTTTATATATGCATATTTTCATCTACGCAAATTAATATTATGTACACTATGCTCTATATAATATTATTTTTATACAATTTTCCTGATTTCTGCTACATCTCCCTGGTACATCAAAAGTATCCGTCACTAATGTTCTTACACATGTTATAGCAAAAGATCGCCTCTTTCGTGCTATTAAAAAAAATTATAATGAAAATAATGAATGACAATCATGATAATGAAGATGGCTACAATAATATTAATATGAAAAAATAATATAATATATAAATCGGTTGTAATTATTATACATTTTATATTAATAAGTAGCGATTAATTTAATCACTATGTCATACGTGTAATGTTGGGTTTCATAATCACTGGTTTTTGCACACATAAAATATAGCAAAGATGGCCAAGCTATACAATGATGCATACTAAAAAGGAGATATCGATGTTTCGAAAATAAATATGCGTTTTTCTGATCATGCGTTGCATAACACATTTTGAACGGTATCGGCGCAAAACTTTACAAGTGTTCCCTATCCGAGTAAACATGTGAGCTTGTTCTTCCAATGTGTCAGGGTGCCGAAAGAGTATTAGCCGTTATTTGTAAAGTGTACACGACAAAATGTGGGCAGAATCACGAAGATATTAATAGGGAGAGAGTAATAAAAGTTTATTTACATTTTGTATATACCACGGAAGTTCTAAAAAATGGAGCTGCAGGAATAAACATTGGTTACCCGGTATGAAGTACTTTATGTATAATAAAGAACACAATCGCACATGCTTACTAGAACGACAAAAGTTGGAAAATTATAGTAAGAGGAATTGTTCGAAGCATCATTGGAGTAATGAAGTAATACAATAATCACTTCCTTGTATACTATTTTTTATATACAAACAATGGTTGACATTCATGAGAGAACACTTGTCTACATATTTTCGCACTTGCGAATAGTAAAGAAATAAAAACAAAAAAAAAATGTCCAAATTACGTTTAGCGCTATTTATTTATTTTATTCTGCATGCACATTTCCGCCGAATTGGGAATTGTGCATATCCGTAGTCTTGCCGAATTCTGATTTTGATAATTTTTATACAATATGCCCTATGTATTATTCCCGCGTACATGATGTTTTAGGGAAGAATCGTAATGTTTCAGAGTTCATAAATGTGAGTAAAAAAGCAAATACCTTCTTTTTTTTTTTTTTTTTTGATTAGCATTGTTTCTCAGTAACAATCCGTCTATTCTACAGATTTTAAATTAAAAAATCTTGCTTTTATATTAAGTCGAAAAGGCCACTGTTCAAGGCCACAGGCCAAGAAAATTAATTAAATTTAATTAACGAGAAGAACTTTTGTTCCTTCACTTCCGTTAATTCGTTCATATTTCTCAGAGACAGTAACAGCATTCTCATTTGAACATCTTGTACATTGGAAAGTATTTCTCCCGAGCATATTGATAATATACCTCATGTCTGCAAATTAGCACATAACTGTCCTCATACATATGCTTTCACACTCCAAACATACTTATGCATCGAATGATGCAAAGCGTAATACCCAAAACACCTCGTGACAATTAATAAATGCTGGGAAATGAACTATGCGTTAGATTCTCTAAACGGGGAATAAGTTCTCTTTGTTCCACAGCAAAAATATTCACGACAATATGATTTGTATCGAGTGTAAGGTAGTTTCATATATTGCATGATACACGCACTGCAAAGATGTTTTCTCACTTACGCTTTGTCGATTTGAACATACCTTACCAACTAGTAAGGCTAGCTTCAGTTATGAACAAATGTACGTGTAGTCTTTTTCTTTCTTTTCATATAGTCCCTGTTCATCATTCGGTGCATCAAGTTAAAGCTGGCTCTTACATGGGAATATAATGAATATGATCTATTCCTCGTTAGTCTATGTTCACGAACTCACCGAAGTTTCACGTAACTCGATGAAGATTACACTTAGGTATGTACTGATTTGTATCCAGATGCCAGCCCTTTGTCAATGCACAAGGATAATGCGTGACGGCTTTGCAGCCGCGTTTTACGCACCCGATATTAGCCCCTGTCATGCCGCAGGAGTCGCATATAGATTTTGATGCATCCCACACGGCCTCCTGCAAACCCGTTACTCTGCCACCTGCGAAAGGAGCCTCCATTAAGAATCTCGAGCCAAGGAGAGAGACATAAGCGATGAGGAATAGAGGATAAGGAAACCGGGGACGTCGCTCTTCGCTTGAATTCTTCATACCTGCCATATAAACTCCAGCTGCCCATACTGCACATTGTTCGTGCAACCAAACTTCCCAGCGTTGCTCCTCTCCGGGAAGTACGGTCATGCCCGTAAATACAGCATTTACATTACTTTCGACAGAGTTGCGCTTCTTCTTGCTCATTTTTGCCGAAAATTGGTCAGCCAATCCGGCGTACCTCAAACTCCTCTTATTCTTACCGCCTTTCTTCTGTTCCGTAGTGATTTCTTGCTCGTCAGCCGAGAGTATACCATCCTCCAAACGTTCCTTACCGATCAAATATGGCCCAAAGAGGTCGCTTAAAACCCCTGCTGGAACCTGCATTGGACGGTAGAAAATATTTTCAAATGGCAACCACTTCGCTTTCAGCACACAGTTCTACATTGAACAATGGCATTGAAAACGTATCGTTCCTAATTTCGTACCGTGTATGTTCCAGGTGCTATGTGAGGACCAGCCAAATTTGGATGCGGTCTGGACGGATCTCCAGCTATGACAGAATGAGGACCCTGCTTGCAGAATACGCAGACCCATGTGGAGTCTGTCGTATGAGCATCGTATCGGGATGATAATGTCGAACTAAAGAGACCCGCTCTACTGACTTTACCTGGAGTGAAAACAATAGTATGGCACATTAGTTATCGGTTTAGGCTGACCAACGTATCAGGACATAAGTACGCGAAGCAGCTTTTTATTATTTTTATGCGAAGGCCGTCGTCGAAAAGCAAAACGAAGAAGGTAGTATTTGCGCGTAAGATAGAAAAGCATACCCCTATAATCTAAATCGTTCTGATGGCTGAGCCTCTTGCTTCTACCGGCATTGCCATTTCCAACGCTTTTCCGCTTCTCTTTGCTCTTCTCCTCCTCCTCCTCTCGCGGTGCATTAACCACTTGAATACTCAACGGACTATCTCTGGGGCCCTCGACGTGCACCACTGGGCCACGCGATCTGATGGAGCTCGCGTTCGATCCAGAGTCATACGCCATTTCCCTCAAACCGTCTATCTTTGCGTTTTTCTTTGCTTTTCTCGAAACGTCCTGCTTCTTAGAACTCTTGGACGTTCGCCTTTTCTTAACTTCCTTTTGAAACGCCTCACCGCTCACCGTACCAAAGATGTTCTCGGCCGATCGAGAAATTTTCCGTTTCCCACCTTGGACTTTACCCTTCTTGCCCTTTTTCCCAAGTGGTTTTGTATCCACCGTCGAAGATACATCGGTGGGATTCATATTCTGCGATTCCTTAGCCTGCATTATATTATTTTCCAAATTCTCTATCTTAGTGGGACCGCTGTTGTTCGGAATTTCTGTGCTCGCAAGCGTCGGTTTTGATTCTTCCTTTTTGACGTCCGCTTCAGTCTCTACGATACCAGCAAACATTTTCTCCAGTTCCGATTCGACCTCGTTGAAAGGATTTGTATTGTTCACTCCCTTGGGGCTGGTCACTTTTGAGAATTCGGTCGCGTCGTCGCTGGATTTTCTTCTGACCCTTTGATTCGACGGGGTTGTACTAGGTGCTGTACTCTCGCTACTTCTCCGCCTTCTCACCGGTTGATTCTCTTCCACTCTCTCGTCTATTGCTTCTTCCTGCTTCTCGGATATTCTCTGCTCGATCCTCTCCGCGTGTCCCTCCAGTTTGACGGGCGGCACCGCGTTGAGGGCTTCCTCCGGGGGAGGCTCGCTCGTCCTTGGTTCCGTTGGCTCTGTCGGTTCCAGTTCCATGTCCTCCACCTCCGTTTTCGAATCCTTGCTGAGTCTCACGGGTTTTTCCAGCTTTCTTTTCCTACGCTGTTTGGTATTGTCGTTTGAGTCGTCGTTGCTGAAGGCGGGCGACACTACCTCGTCCTCCCTGTTGGGGGACTTGGATTTTTGTCTTTCCGGGGACATACTCTTAACGCTCGAGGTGTCTTTTTCCTCTACCGGCATCACGATTACGGAACCGATGTTCTCGGTACTACCAAGCTTCTTGTTGCCCCCTTCCAGTTTCTCCAAAAGAGAATCCACTCCCTTTTTACCTCTCTTTGGCAAGCTTTTGGGCGACCTGACGCTCGTCTCTTCCATCTTTCTGTCACGCTCGGAGGACGATTCTCTTTTAGGGCTATCGGTAACATCCTTTTCTAGTTTAGAAGTGAGATTAACGATAACAGGTAAGACGTTTCTTGGCACTTGTGCAATAACACTTAGTGTATCTTTAGTTTTTGTAACCTCCGGTTCTTTCTTCTCCGCTATTACCCTTTCGATCGTTACGCTAGGCGGTAAGTTTATGACCTTCGAGGTAAAATTGTCTACGCTGATTTCCTTAATTTTATCGTGAATATTTGCGACCCCTTTTAGATTGCTCTCGAAATTTTTAACCGTTATCTTGGGAGTGGAAAGGGATATCTCCTTTGTTGAGAGGGAGACCGGTTCGCTGACGGAATTGGGCGTTGGTACGGATGAACTGATTCCACTGTCCGACGAGGTTTCCCCGTTGAGAGGTATCGGGGGTGATATTATATTTCCATTACGGCTACCTTTGTCTACGTTTCTCGCGGTTAAACTTATCGGGATATCCTGAGGTATCCGTGAGTAATTTTCGGGGATTATTTCCGACGTAGAGGAGAGGTCTAATGTATTTTGTGATCCCGGTGAATTTCTATATTGGCCTTGATTCTGCCTATTGTCTACCAACATTTGTAAACTGAACAGAGGGTTGCCAGGCGTATTTGCAGGAGTAACGGTTTTTGATGGAACTGTAGGTGTATGCCACGTTGGCGGTGCCTGAGTATGTGCAAGCTGTGGGGTAAGCTGTGACGTTAAGTGAGATGCCCTTGCCATAGAAGGATGCGTGTAAAATCCAGCTGGACTTAATGCAGCGCCCGACAATGCTGTGGGATGAATGTTCAAACCTGAAACTGTTGAACTCGTCGTTATCTCTCTTATCCTAGATGTAAGCGTAATATTCATACTTATCGATAAGATATTGATCACGCACAATAAGAATTACCTTGACCCTGCGTCATAGTGAGATGATTCCAGACCGTCTGAGGCGGAGGTGTGCCAACCGGTGGCCGGCTATGACCAGGATACTGTCCTGACATATCGAAATCTGTCCAACTGCTCGATGTTGGATCGCAACTGGCGTTAATACACGTATTATCAGTTTTATCCACTTGTCCTTCCGAGTAGTACTCTCGCTTAATATTGCTGCATTTGTTATTTAAATCCACGTGCAGCCAAGCAAGGTCATGATATTTACACTCGGATACAAATGAAGCTGTTCCTTCCTTGAGATATTTGTTGAAGATATGCTTATCTTTTTGTCTTGTTTCTGTTTCTGTTACATAGTTTGTTTTAACCTTCTTATGTGATTCTTGTTCAAGAGGTTTAAGTAATGTTTCGCCTTTAAGGTTACACAGTGCACCGTCTAAATCGGACAGCTTCAATAAGCCATAATCTACGTGCTTGTACTTTTCGTGACAGCAAGCTTGAACATTTAAGGAATGATCTGCTGGACTTAATATAACACTGGCCTGCGGAGATGTCCCTATAGCAAAGGTAATAGTTATGCATGAATTACATGGAAATTACGGTTATATCTTTGTGGATTGCATAAAGTAATCGTTCTTACCTTTCTCCACACGTGTCACTAAATTAAGTGGTTTATTATCTTCTCCCAATGTACACACAGAGTTATTAGAATTTTTATACCGTTCAAGAATGTACGATGAAGCTTTATGTTGTACACTAGAATGTGCAATACTTGAATATTTTGACAAACAACAAGAACAATCAATATCTACATTATGTTGATAAATTGGATCATGTACATCGGGTAATGCAATACTTTTATTCTTGCGGAATTGACCCGTGGTTACGTTCACTTTATTAATATCCAATAAATTATGTTCCGTGATGTCGTGCAAATTCTTTTGGCAGGCACTGTTACTTATCTTTTTACTCTTTAGCGCATAATCCTGCAATTCTGATCGTGATTCCTTAATAGTTGCTTTAACTATATCGGAACGCTTTATGCTATTGCAATGTGACTGTTGTAATATGTCTATAAACTGATTAACATATGCCGTGTCCTTATTTGTTGTGCAGGTAGTATTTTCTTTCTTGTAGCGTAAATTATCTATATTTGATACGCTACCATGTGCTACCAATTCTTGTAGATAATCCCACTGCATGAAACCATTTGGTGGCGCCCATTTTGGCGCAACTCTAGATATAGATAGCCCTGGAAATTAAAATTTTAGGTATGACATTAGTGGCCTCGTCTTAAAACTGTACTATCTACTTAAAATATAAGACATATTATTGTTTTAAGCGACTAAGGAAGCCAAAACTTTCTTCTTTGCCATATACTGCCACATAATTATTTACGTAGAATTGATAACACAACTAAGATACTACTAACGCGTTAATGACAAAAACAAATGCAAGTGTCTATATTTTACCATTGCTGGGAGAGACCCAGGATTGACAATAAGTCACACCATAATGTAGGTTTACTATAGTTACGCATTGATCGTTATCGATTAATTTGTCCTGACAATATCGTTGATTATCCAGTAAATTATATCGATACAGAGATTCTGCTTTCTTTTCGGGTAATATATAATCACACGTGTCTCTAATTTCTGAAATGATTTCAAGCAAATGATTTTAGTACCATTACAAGAGCTATGCAACAATCATGCTGCATTATCGGTAGAAAATAATACAGCAATCCGAAAAACATAAAGCAATGTAGAAAACATTATGGATATAAACTTTGGTTACCAACACATTGCAGGTGTAAAATAATGCTTCAAACAATAAACGAAAATAGAGTTTACAGGTTGAGCAATTTCGTGTCTTATGGTTATTCTAAGCTTTACCGGAGTAACTTATACTAAAGCTCACCAAAAATGAGAGAGTAGAGGATAATAATCCGACTATTTCCAATAAAAAAACAATAGTGTCACATCGCCGCAATAGCCTTTCACTTCGATCGAAGTTCAGAAATATGTGTGCAACAAAGCGATATTCAACTCGTGTATTAGGAATTCGCGTAAAACGAACGTTAACAGAAAATTCTCGCCGAAGTGTCAACGTCGTTTCGTCCCGTCACATTTCTGATTGCGCACGTAACATCACATCCACCCAGATCCCCATATTTCGCACGGTTTGCAAATAACCCATCCGGGGTGGCACAGCGGTTAAAAGTTTCAACGGCTTTCACGAGGCACGAGACGAGGCAAGAAACAACACATCGCGTATTCGAAGAATTGACGTTGCCCACGAGGGAGCCAACTAGAGTCCAGAAAGTCAAACTCTCCCGGTTATTCCGGCACGGGGGTGTATTACAACGTGCCACCTCGCGTGCACGATCGTGCTTTTTTTTCGTCAATTTCACGCACTGTGCGACACGTCGAAGAAAGTATGCTTATACACACGAAGAAACGTTAGCCCGCGCATGTACACCCGTATATAATACACGAGCGCGTATCACACACACCCCAGGCAAACGTACACACGTAAAGATGTACACACAGAACACACCCACATACGGACACACACACAGACGTGACGTGCCTCGCGTATGCACACGCCTATGCACGCACGACGTGTAGAGCATGGAACATCTAACCCCAAGTGGCTCACCCACGGCACGGCGAAGGTAAGGTACTTTTTGCAGGATGTACCAACAATTTAACCGTAGGATGCAAGGGCGGCGTGCATCAGCGATCGTAAAAACGTGCTCATTGGGATAATCAAGGATACAAGACGTATCTAACGCGAACGTATACAGGAGCACCCTCGGGACGCCCGGTTCCCCTTAGGCTTCACGCCGGAGAACAGACTTCAGGATCCCACGTATTGCATGGTGCGCGAAAGAGACGCGTCGCGTTCTACCGGCACGCATGCACGCACGTACCGTGCACTATTCAGCCAGCGCACACAACACCAACACCCCGACAGGAGGTACGACACGGACATGGGTGCCTCTTTCTTTCGCGTAAATCGATGGGCACACTCGATTTCACTGGGTTTTCCCGGTCGGCCCCTCTTGATCACGGGTCATGTCACGGTTGGCCGTTAATGAATCGACACGATTCTGGCTTTTTCAATGGATACGCACCTTCCACACAGGGCCCTCGCCAGGGGCTGGCGAATTTGTGATTTTCGGCCAAAAAATCGTCGGGGCATCAACCAAAGCAGAATTTCAACAATGGTGGCCGCTAGCGAGCGAACCGCATGCAATGCTGACACCTCGCGGTGGCGGCGTCAATTACGTTTTTCTCTTATTCCCTCGCACGTATTTATCATTAGCTGCGCTCTCCCTTCTGCACGCTGAACATTGTTTTGCGTTTACCATTATTGCCCTGGCTGTTCCAACGTTTGAAAGACCCTTCTTGGACAAATTTCTTTCACGATCCGCGTGACATTCGGGGATACGATCCAGCGTCTTATACGTATGGGTATGCGATGTTCCGTGTATTTTATGCTTATACTATCGTTGTTTTTCTTTCATAGATATAAACACGTATGTTTAATTTAAATCATCGATCGCACTACAATGTTGCGTTAACGATGATCTCCGGCTTAAGGCCCCCGCTGCAACATTTTTTGTACTAAACGTGACTTCTAGTAGCAATGACTGCACAAGAATCTTAAGCGCGTTTAGACGCGTGAAAGGGTCAAAGGTATCCCTTTACTTCCTCTTCCCTTGTATCGCTAAATTATCCTACATGGGTATTTTTTGCAGCAATGATTGTTATACATTTTTTAGTTATACGACGTTTCACATGCTCCACACCCCATTATCCCCACAACCGTGAGAGCGCACTTTATCTTGCAAACTACAATAACAGCACGTACACATTCTAATTTTTCCTACTATTCCTAAAAATACCGATTTTTCTTCGAAATTCTTATGAATTTTCATTGGCAAAGAGGTTGTGTACGCGTGTGTACGTCCACTTAATGTGATACGCGATATAATCGTTCATGTTAATTAGCGATCTAACAAATGTATTTTGTGTTCCTGCATAACGCCTATAGCCAGAATCAACGTCCGTATACAAGTTAGGTATGATCATTTTTATTTTAAGTGTGACAACAAAAGTTTGTGGCGGAAGATATTTATAGGCGTATTTACAATAAATTCTGGTAATATGCGATTTGAGTTGGTTTAGCCATCACGCGCAGTAAGCTTAACGCCTATTTAAAATGCGCTATATTTACAATTGTACTGAAGTGTATACGGTCTTACTATATGACACTACCATTGTATACTACATATACTATTGAATATTACTCACCGTTTCGCGACATGTCTTTTATTACTATACACGATAAATGATGAGGTGATCCAACATTTTCCAGTATCTAACTGTCTTAAAATTGCTATTTTTTATCCTTATAGTCATGAAATTCGGGTACCACTTTAATTCAAAACTGTATGGAGAAACGAAACGTGGCTTTGAATATAGCGGTGTGTGCTAAATGTACATACGCGCGCTTATTTTGTATGTGTGTACACAAAACCTTCTACGTCTTTCTCGAATCTTCCTCGATACAGGTATGAATTAAAAGTAAGGGTAATTTACGATGTCCCAATTTGTTTACCGTTTTTCTCAATTTCTAATTTTGCAATTACTTTCCGTATACCGCACAATTTCATTCGGAACGCAATCTAAACATATCTCACGTCCTTGGTATCTCGCGAAACTTAGAAAATTTTACATCAATATCCGACTATTCGTGTTTACGTGTAATACGACAATATTCGAAATTTAATTGTTGTGTACCTTATTACACTTCGATTATAGTATTCTCATTTATTTGATCGTAAACTTGTCGTTAGCGTAAACAAACATCGTAGTGATGCAACCCGCCAAGCGGCACTAGCCAACAGAATATATAGTATACATATTCACGCGTATGAAGTATATTGCGTCACTGAATGTTCCCCGAAAGTAACATGGCGTCATCCAATGTCGTCTGCTCATTTTGACAGTTCTACATCGATGAGAAAAAAACCGTGTTTTCTATCGATATATCATTATCATAGTTCCAGCACCTTTTTTACTTTCCACGTCGATCATTCGGTTTTTACTTGAAACGGATACTTTGAACTATATATATCTACGGTTGATTTTCAATAACGTTGTCGTCTGCTCCGTTGACAGGTGCGCAGGTTCAGGCCGCCAGCGCTGAGGCGGCGACAGTACGGCATACGGGTGTGTGTCGATAGCATCGTGATCGAGTAATGTATCAATAAAACATTAATGAAAATGAATATACTTTCCGGTTTATAAGCTTTCATAATGTGCAACACTTCGTTCACGGTGTTCTTTTGTTAAAAATGGAAGCGGAAGTCAGAGTTACACATACGGTCTTCGATATTTCGGATGTTCCTACGCTTTGTTATGGATTTCGGTATGAATGACGTGTCAATGTATTGTCAATGTGAGACTCAAAGTCAAACCGACTATCCTAATACTATGTGAAAATATAGACTTTATTTATAAAGTCGGATATCTACAGTTGATTTCAATGATATGGATTAACTTGCAACTGACATTATGATGATCTATCAAAACGCGTTACGATAAAACTGAATTCTATTATTCAACATGTTATATTAGAGATAGTGTGAATATCTATGCTGAGAAGATTATTTTCGTGCCTAATGGTATGTTAAAACCATGAAATGCAAAGATTGAATTATTATTCCGATCATCATATTAACAAGTATGTGTGTTATCTGATTTTGGTCAGAGAATTCTATATAGGAGTGTTATATCCATTAATATTCAAAGTGCAATTACAGAGTGTAGAATTACTATGAAGATTTGCACTGTTCGAGCATAAATACATAATTATGGGCAAGCTGATTTTGGAGCTGGCTATTAGTATTATGAAGTATTATCGTTGTTAATACAACTCAATAATTCATGTAACAACACTAGTCTACGTTCTGTAAATAAATGACTTATATTACTAGCAGCATGAAAGTTGAACAGAAATAGTTCGTAGACACTAAAATGGATAATCACGTTATATACATCAATGTTATTTATAAATCTAAGAACAATGTATAGTGACCAGAATATATACATAACAAATATATACGACAATGTCAAACACACGCTCGTGAAGAAACCAGGGAAATTTAATATGGAGCAAATCGTACTCCTTAAAAAAGACTCTTTAACTAATAAGACTGCTTAGAATGAGATGGTTTAAAAGAAGGATATAGTGTATTAAATACGAGCACAATATGGATCAATGCGAGGCACATGATACATCTAACATGGCGAATATAGTTAAGACCGAAATCTCACCCAAGACGAAACAGAAGAAAAAGTCGCTGTGCCGCATGCTCATGAATAAAAAAACTAAAGTCGGATGCTTGGAAACGAAGGATGAAGATTCCAATAAAAATTCTAAAATTGAAAATTCACAACATGGATCTCACACTAGTACAAAGTTATCACTGTGCTGCGCAATGACTGAACGTAGCAGGACACCGCCTCAAAGTTTGACCGTTAGTAGATTGTCTCCGACAACACTAAGCCGCACGTCAGTAAAGTCTGAAGTAGCTTCCATTAATGGAAACTGTCAGACCGATGTTGTCGTAGAGAAGGAAGAAGTTTATGTAGCAAGTGATATGCATACCATTCAAGAGACCGTTGTGAGAAGAAATAATGTATCCACCGGCAAGGATCAGCGACAAAGTACTTATACAGAAGGTAAGATAAACAATTGATGCTTATAACTGTTACTTTAGTGAATGTTATAAAGATGATTATCATATTATTATTTGTTCATTATTATATCAATTTAACGTAGTTCATTTTTTATGGTTGGATTAATATGTATAAAAATAATTTATAATTTATTAACAATTGTCTTCTTCTAACATGGTGGGATAATCGTATAAAAAAAATATGGTGATGTACTTAATATTGAATGCTTTGTACATTTTGGTCTTTTTTTAATTATGTAATTTGAGTGAATGAAGTCATGACCTTGTAACTCCCCACCATGTTCAAAGCACGGCTGGAAAGGCAAACAGATTCTGCTGTGCTGCTTTGAAGCTATGACACTTACTCATTGTAATGTGGGCAGTCATAATAGTGAGTTGTAATTTAATCTTTACCACGTGTATGTGCTGTAAGTGCTGGTGATTGCTTAATTACACTGATTAAAAATGCCAATTTCAAAGAAGGAGAGGAGAAAAAATTCGTTTCTCTCTAAATTGTCTCAGGTCTTTAAAAAAGAAAAAAAGGATAGTTCAGAATCAGATATTAAAGTAAGTCCTAAGAAACTTTTTGGTAAGAGTGTTGAATCAGTAGAAAATATACCTCACTGTTCTAATTATGGGAGGGAAATGTTATCAAGCATAGAAAAAGACCTACATACTTCATTACTAAAAAGTAAACATTCTGAGGTTGTAAAGTATAAGAATTTCGATACAAATGTGACTCATGATAACAAAAGCACAGTGTCCAACATTAATCAGACTGATACGGTGTCTGATAGTATGTCAGATAAAAATCATGGATCAGATCGCAATCTGAATTCCAAAATGTTATTTTTGTCAAACCATAACAAAATAAGTACAATATGTCGAAGTACCCAAGAGGAATCGAATAAAAGTAAAACTGAGATTCTTAAAAGAGAACGGAATTCAGAATACAAGCTTAGGAAATCAAGTTCAAAATGCAATCTTGATAATATTAGTATTTCCAGTAAAACACATAAATTTCTAGTTAATGAAACAAAGATAAATTTGCAAGAGAGTAGTGAAGATAGTGACTTCTCTGCAGACTCCACAGAGGACTCATTTGAAGAATCTTCAGAAGAAGAAAATGAATGGCTAATGTGTAAAGAAAAAAATGAGAAAAATATAAAGGATGAATATTTTACAAAAGGAAAATATATTACATATTTCTTCTTGGAAATGGAACGGCAGTTTTACAATCCTACAGAAGTTTACAGTATGGTTCAGTACTACGATTCTGATTCTGTAATACCAGGGAAAGAAGGTATAGAATGATAACATATCCGATCGTTAAGATTTGATTTGTATATCTTTTTTTTATATATTCCCCTTTATTATGATATATTTCTAGATTGTTTCCCGTATATGTACAATTATGCTTCAGTATTATGATAGTTACTGTATACGGTATACTGCAGCTTTAAAATATCAGTTATGTTAAAAGCCAAGTCATATTCCACATATGTATAAATAAATTATGCACCATTAGAGTATTTGTATGAATGCTAAGTCCTCTTTTAAAAAAATTTGAATAGAAATAATGAAATAATATCAATACTCCATGAGCCACTTTATTATAAAACACGTTCCTATGTGTAATAGTTTACTCATAACTATGTAGCTGCATATGTGTGTATGCATAGGTGTGTATATGCTAATATACTTAGATATATATGGTGTACTAGGCCGGTAATCATACGGAAGAAAATTAGTGTCACTTGTGTAGAGCGTGAATTTCACAATAACGGCACATTTTAAACTCACATTCTCAATATGTACGTAATGTCAGGAAGTTAATAGGCAGCAATTGGACCAATTTTGCTTCATAATAGACGAGAGCCATTATGTTCCTATAGGTATATTTGATAGCAATGAATCTAGCCATCTGACAAATTATTTTCATACATATGTTCTTCACCTTTAAAGTGCTCTATTTAATTATAAAATTTTGTACTGTTGCAGGTGAAAATTCATCTTCTGGATCTATATCACCCAGTATTCCTGCACACATACGACGCAGATTACTTCACAGACGATCCGCGGATAACTTAATTGTAAATTCACCTACAGATTCCATGCGACATTCTAGTCCAGAGTCTATAAGAAGTGCACCGGTCCAAGTAAAGCCACGTTCAACATCGCATGATGCTTTATCAAAGAAGAAGGATCGTCTTCAGTCACAGGGGACTGGAGTGTCTATGGATAGCTTGGCCAAACAGGCCCTGTTAGCTGCCCAAGTACTTAACTTGATCCCAACTCAGAAAGCAAGAGAAAGGTACGAAAGTGTAGACTTCAGTGAAATATGTATTTTGTTTCACGAGGTGCAACGCTAATTGTCGATGTTTTTGGTAGAAATTTTCTTCATGGGAGGATAGCTGCTAACTCCTTGCTTGGACCTGTGGAACTTGAAAAAGTACTGCCAAATAGGGAGCTTAAAATTTTTGTTGGAACATGGAACATGAACGGGCAAAATCCACCAAAGGAATTGAATGATTTTATGCTACCTTCCGATATAGAGACAGTTCCAGATTTGCTCGCTATCGGTACACAAGAATCATGTTCTGAACGAAACGAATGGGAAGCTGCTCTCCAAGAAACTCTTGGTCCCTCTCATGTATTACTAACGAGTACTGGCCTTGGAACACTTCATCTTGCACTCTTTCTGAGAAGAGATCTTATCTGGTTTTGTTCAGTTCCCGAAGATGCTAGCTTTTCAACTAGAACAGGAACAGCTTTCAGAACAAAGGGTGCGGTAGCATTAGCTCTAATGCTTTTTGGTACAAGCTTCCTTTTCGTTACTGCACATTTAACTGCGCATCAAGATAAAGTCAAGGAGCGAGTAAATGATATTAAAAGGATTGTTAGAAATCTTGATCTTCCAAAGGATTTACCCACAAGGCACAAGAGTAAAGGTAATAATTCTTTTGTATTAATACGTTTACTTTGTAATTTATGGTTTTGACACTTTGGAAATTCATATGGAAAAAATTGATTTCAGACGTAACGCAAAATTTTGACTGCGTATTTTGGTGTGGCGACTTAAATTTCCGTTTGGCTCAGCCACGAGAAGAAGTAATACAATGGGTCACAGATACATGTTTTCCACAAGCATCACCTATTAATTTACATAAAGATCAATTAAGGGCTATACTGAACGAAGGTGCTGTGCTGCGTGGCTTTGAAGAAGCGCCAATTACATTTCCTCCAACGTACAAATATGATCCAGGCACGCAAAATTTTGATTCGAGCAGCAAACAACGCACACCAGCGTATACAGACAGAATCCTCTTTAAGGGAAAAGGACACACAAGGGGCTACATACGCAGAGTTAGTCATGAAAGTACCAGTTCATACAAAGATGGTGCTATAGAGTGTTTGATATATGATTCTGTTCCGAGTATTTGTACTTCAGATCATAAGCCTGTGTGGGGTGTTTTTAAAACAACTGTCAGACCTGGCATCGACACGTAAGCAGTTATCAATTTCCAAGATCCACGTGTATAAAATAATTAAATTACTTTCTCCAAATTTATATTATGTATATTCTTAATGCCTTTTATAGAATTCCTCTTGCTGCTGGCCTGTTCAATCGGGAGATATATCTGGAAGGTATAAAAAGGCGTGCAGCTGCAATGGATGAGTCTCATGGAACTTCAAAAGTTTGTTCAATTCAGTAAATATAAGTACAGATTTGATTCCCTAAATCGCGAGCAATGGTATGTATTTGTATATTTAATATTACATATTCCTTGACGCGAATTAATCGATTAACGAATAAATGGAACTGTGTTATATCGGTTATTCTTATAATCAGTATCAAATTTGGTACGACCTATGTACGTGAAAAATTCATGGTTAATCTGTAAATTTTTTACTTGTGCAATGAAGAATACTTTTGTAGAAAGATTTGTATGACATGTTATCACATAGGGAGACATTTTGAAAAATCTAGTCAAAGGCAATACAGGTCAAAATAGTTTATCATTCCTTTTATCAGAAGTATTGATACTAGCTATACTACTGATATTTGTGCCATTTGTAAAAGGCTGCTGTATACAATGCCATATCCTCGTTGGATATATATGACATTGTGTAAAAATCGCTATTTCTACATCTTTGTATATCAAAGGGCTACTTCTTCACGATTTACCATTAAATTTCAGCTTAGTCAATACTCTCAAATTTATAAGCACGTCTTAAAAATATTAGCATAACATTTGTTATATCTTTTAAAAATTCATCAGCATTATTATGATGCACATGCACTCGGTATACTTATTTATACAATTGCTGCAGCACAGATTTTGACACAAGTTGTCTGCTATTTTACATTATTTACCTACAAAGACTTATGAACTGTATTCACGTGATATGCAACTTTCGTGATCTGTTACCATGTTACTGCTGATCGTTACTGACTACAAAACTATTTAAGACCATTTTTTTGGTACATCCATTACCAATTTTCTGTGACTGGTGTTTGCCCCTTTTACGTTTTCGTTACTCTGTGCATCAACATAGTGAGCCTATAATGTAGCCTACAACCGAGCCACGCAAAGTTAACAGTTAATATTTTCATAGTGTATTGATTTAATTATAATTTATTTATTGGGACCATCCATTGTACTATGCCTAAGAAAACTACAAAGGGATTTTGTATTTAAATTGTAGTGAATATAATAGAGTAGTTAGTTCATACCAAATATATTTTGTGGTCAATTTTAAGAAATGATAGCTATTTCCTTTTAGCTCGTATCATTGTTCTTTTTACAGACTACTTTGCTATTTGCTCTGCTACTCCTAAAAATTTACAATGACCACTAAAAACTCCAAATAATACGCAATATTGTTGTTAGATAATATGAAAGTGATAAAGACATAATAATACAAAAATTCAATGGTATATATATTGAAATAGTGAGTAATATTGAGATGCTGTTCCCACTAAACACAGTTTTTTGATAGGAATATATGGATACTTTATTTCATGGCCAAGTATAATATGCAATTGTAATACCCCAAAAATATATTAAAGACTAATACAATTTGGATTTTAGCGTTTATATAATATAATTTTTTCCAGTAATGATATTTTATATAGTCATCAATTTCTGGATAACACAGTTAAACTTTCTTTGAATTATAATAGAGATATGATAGTATGTCTATATTATGGGGATATTATTAGCAATCTGTTCCTCTCAAATGATGTACGAAAATAATACTTTGAATATGAGCATCAAGTATTGAGTAAGTTGACGCAATATTAACTAAGGATAATTCTGCACATATTTATAATCATGATTAAAAAAATATACAAAAATTGAATAAAAAGTAATATATAGACTATTAATAAAATACTATGTATAACAATATACGTTAAAAAAAAAGTGTACTCCAAAAACGAGTTTGATCGTTGGAGTGATATTCAATACGCTTATAAAGTTCCACAAAGTAATCCACATAACAATCTTCGATAAATAAAATGTCTTATGTCCTTCGTCAATATAATTTACAATGTAAAAAAATTGTATAACCTTACACTATTTATTTATTTTTTTTGATGAATTAATCTGAAATAAGAAAAATTAATATTTCCAGAATTGTAAATTACTTTCTAGCTTTCAATATTATTTCCCCTTTTACTTCGTTATTTCTTCATATGAATAATTAAACAACTTGAAGAATTTTTCTATATTTGAATGTAAATATTTTGAAACATACTTCGGTTACACACTTTCACAACTTGTGATAAATACATGGTTTGTAATATTAAAATAGGTAACTCTTGAGGTACCCGCTTACTTTTCACTTGACTAATTTCAAGGCTCCAAATGCGGAATAGAGCTAACATTCATTAAGGTGAAAATCATTCATTCTGCCAAGCAGCTTGCCTTAACTATGCCTTATCTAACTTATATAGTATTTCACTTAGGATTTTCTTGTTTGTGAAATCAGGCTGGTTTTTTTATGTTATTTGTCCAAGAAGACATTAAGACGATAATAAAAGATCTGTAATATTCACACAATAGTGGAAAAGATGTTTAGAAGGAATACAGTAGCTAATGGTATAAGTAATTATTTGTCCCTTTAAGTACAGATTTTATTGCTTAAGTAGTAATAAAGTAAGCGGATATTTTATTTTGTTGTATATTAGGTTATTAGCATTAAGAAAAAGGGGTTAAATTATTATAGAAAAAGGTATGGTACATAGCACCTTATTTATTGAATATCTATACATTGCCTCTGTATTAGGTTTGAAAAACCTGGTAGGGATCCTCGTATATCTATGTGTCACTTTGTGTTATTGTACTACATTGTTGTATTGCATAGAAATTAGCTGATATTTTGCAAGAAGTACCATATTGCTTTTGGCTTTAAACAACATTGGAAATTTGTAAATCTTGTCTATTTTCTGTATAACACATCACGCTGTGATACTTTTACAAATCTGTGTATTATTATAGAAACAAAATTTTTCTGTCTGATGTAATTCGATGCAGTAAGTAGGGTTTAGAGCACAAGATAAGTATTTGATCCAACGTATAGAATACGTGCATAGAATAAAGTTTAAATTCTAAGGTGATCAGCAATTACTTTATATTAAAAATGTGATCGCTTGTAATGCAAAGTGAACTGTATCTCAAATATATTGTACTTGAATACGTTTTACATTTGCTTATATGTTTAAATAAAAAAACGATACTGTTAGGCGACGAATATCATCTGACAGTAGGCATACATTCCAAAAGAAGCTTTAAAGCGTTAATTTAAAACGCGACGATGATTCTTATACAATCTTGTACGATCTGTATTTGAGAGCAAATATATTCTATCCTCGAATGCCGAATATAGATCGAAAGCCGACTGCCCAATACATTTTTTATTATTCTAATAAACGTGTACATTAAAAAGATCGATGAATGAATTATAGTGGACGTTACGATGTAACCAAATTTTTCCCTTATACAATACATACAAACATATATGTTAGAAAGAAAATGAAGTATACTGCATTGAGCGTCACTGGGAGACCGAACTGTACATAAAGGTTGTGCGATCGCGTTTTACGACCGATAATGGTAATTCGATAATACAAAGTCGGAAGTCGAGAACAGGTTAGAATATATATATCATCGTGTTTAGGACGAATTAATAAACGGTCATTTATATCGATAAATCAGCGACATTCCCTAGTTACCGAACGAAGCAAAGATACACTAATATTCGGTCGAGTAAAAATAATAGCGTCGTAAAAATCGGCATAAACACATCCATAGTCAGGTTAAGCGTCCATCATCCTATTTGCTCGGAATTTCATAGTCTTCGTCGAATCTAAGTATTGTAATTTTATTAGAATAATAATACCCCCGGAAACGGTGTTCGAGGGGGCGAAGTAGGCAACGCTCGTTCGTAGGTTCTCTCGTTCCGCGTTGTGAAAGATACCCAGACGGAGGGAGAGCAGGACATCTAGGGAATTGCGAATGTCCAGGAGCCGCGCGGGGGATTGCGTGCAGATCGGGCAGGCAGCACACTGGCGACGGGCCGTCGCCATTTTGTTTATTTTCGCGTAAAAGAGGTACCAGACGATCATTCGAATAGATCGTCCTGTCTTCGTCTTCGAGAACGTCAGCTGGGTAATAGCGGTGTATGCTTCGAAAAGCCGTAAGCTAGGCGAGAAAAGGAGACCTGCAAGGGGAAAGGTCGGCGAGGAGGTTGGAGAGGATACTAGTATTCGTGGTACGTGGGGTATAGGGTATTGGGGCTCCGCGAGAGGTGCATACGTATCGCGATTAGTAGCAGCGCGCCGGTCCCGCGGTGCGTAAACCGTTTCTCGGTACGGCGGTCGAGAATAACCGAGGCGGTGCGAGGAGTCCGAGGAGGAGGCAGTGAGCGCGTTCGAGAGCAGTGCTACGAGTTTCTCGGGAGGTAGCCGTGGCGGCGTAGCTAAAAGGAGGACGTTAAGGATAGCGAGACGGTATCGCACGAGGGTGGAATATATGCTGTGGGCGTCCCCCGAAAAAACGGGGGCACTTGATGGCCGCAGAAATTGGGCGGATCGCGAGCAAATATCAATCGTCGTCGTGCGGTAAAGCGACGTCGCTGCCCGGTAGCCGTGCTGGTGACGTGAGTCCGGTCCCGGTTGGTGGAACCGAGCACCATTCGTTCGAGCCGAAATCCTTGGAGAGTGTCGCCGTCGGTGACGGTTTGCAGCTTTTGGAACAGCAGCACCACCATCACCAACACCAACACCAACACCAACATCACCAACACCAACACTCTCCGAACAGAGTGCGAAAGCCAGCCGCGGTCGCATCGGTTAAACACCCCGTGGAAGTAACCTCGACGGCGGAAGCCGTCTCCGAGGTTCCGGGCGCAGTCAAGACGACCATCAATATCGGCATTGCGATGAACCACGTTAACGATCAGGAGAACCTTAAGCAGCTCAACCTGACACCGGTTCAGGTCAACGAGGTTGAGGAGATGGATACGCAAGAAGGTACATTTTACCCTTTATCGGAATCTTTTCTCTCCTTCCCACTCTGCAACCTCAGACGTAGTGTTTTCTTATTTCCGCCGGTTTTATGAGCAGCCGCACCAACTCTCGAATCTACACGATGTGCGAAATATTTGTGTCGTTGTGTTTACGAAAGGGCCTAAATAATCTGTGTACTTATAAGGAATGTGCATTATTGGATTTTCTTAAATATCTGTTATAAAAAATGATAGTGGATTTTTCGTGCTTTGAATGATCGCGTAAAACGCCTTATTTGTAATAAAAATGTATGCTTAAATGTTATACGTAAAAAAAGTATAAACACACACAAATACGCTCATAACATCTTATATATAGATCTTATATATAGATAATATTATATGTAATATAACATTTTACAAGATACAAATGCTGAATGGGATTCGTATTGTTTCATAAAAAGAAATTTATTGCTTACAATTTCTGCGGTTATGTACATGTATACTTTTGTTCCACTTTTGAAGCAATTGTTCACTTGTCTTTTGTACGAATTATGTTCATAGTTGATTTAATTTTTACCAAACTGCTCTTAAATTACTAAATGCACGTATCTGCGCAGCGATTTTTTCAGAATTGTTACAAGAAATTAGACAAGTTATGTATCCCTTTATGTATTGTTACTGATAAAATATTGGCAGGTAATTGTCTATGTTACGATTAATGTTTAGTCAATGGAATCTAATTATTTGATTATTTATCTGTTTTGACATAAATTATTGCGGATGGTATGTTTACTTCACTTTTATATCGAGAAATTAATGTATTTTACCATATGAATTTATTTTCTGTATATATTTGAATGTATATATAATTTTGTTCTAAGAATGAAGTTATTTGTTGTGTGTGCTTAGGTTATAATCATGCATTTTATGACATATTGTACATATATATTTTAAAGTACTTTACACTGTATTATGTACTTTTATAAAGATGATGCACAATCATGCATTTATTGTGCATAAATTTCTAGAAACACCAAATGATGGTGGAGGAGATGGAAATGACACACGTCCTATTAATGGAGAACCGGAATTAGCGTGTGTAGATCAAGACCAAGAAATGGAGGAAGGTAAAGATAATATATGTATTTAAATATTTTTTGAATCTTTTATTTGGTTATAGGGTGTGTGTTAATGCAATATTTTTATGATATAATTTTTGCAATCACATAATTATTTTTGAAAACTAAAAAATTTGATATATTAATCATAAAGGTGCAAAGCGTGAGAAATAAAATTCATGTATGATTGATATAACGTCTATTACTGTATTTATTACTATGTTACATATCTAATAAAAAATTGTAATTATATTTTATCAATACCCTTTATATTTTTAACTAGACGAGGCAAGATCGGAAGCAACTTTCCGCTATACAGTAGAACATGTTTCTAAAATGAAAGAATCTCTGTTATCGCCCGCCTGTTACGTACGTAACTTGCCATGGAAAATAATGGTCATGCCACGATCGAGTCAGACACAAGACAGACAACCTCAGAAATCATTAGGTTTTTTCCTTCAATGTAACGGCGAAAGTGAATCCACATCCTGGAGTTGCTACGCTGTTGCGGAACTTCGATTACTTTCTTGTAAAGAAGGATTGGAACCATTCAGTAGAAGTGAGTATATACAATTATCCTATTCATAAATCTGATTAACTTACAAGCGATTTTAAATACACTCATACGTTGTGCACACAATATGAAGAAATATTAATTTTCCATTATTTTATTTTTACTAATGTACACGGACCTGCTATTGCAGAAATTCAACATCTTTTCTACAGTAAAGAAAATGACTGGGGATTTAGTCATTTTATGACATGGCAAGATGTATTGGATCTCGAAAAGGGTTTTATTAAAGATGACTCTATTACACTTGAGGTTGGAAAATTCTTTTGTCCTTCATTATTAGTTCTTTTTATACTGTTAAGTTTTTGTGTAAATGGTCCTTGTTCATTACAGGTACATGTTGTTGCTGATGCTCCTCACGGTGTCAGCTGGGACAGTAAAAAACACACAGGATATGTAGGATTGAAAAATCAAGGTGCCACGTGTTATATGAATTCTTTACTTCAAACTTTGTATTTCACAAATCAGGTATGAGGTTTTATAATTGCTGTTTACATATACATTTACGTTATTGCGATTACAGGTTTTTCACATTAAATTCATCCTTTTGCAAAAGGGTGAATTAAATATGAAAAACCTGTATACTGAGAAACATTAATGGCTATTTTCAGTTACGTAAAGCAGTATACAAAATGCCAACAGAGAGCGACGATTCAAGCAAGAGCGTTGCATTGGCCTTACAGAGGGTATTTCATGAATTGCAGTTTTCTGATAAACCTGTTGGTACAAAGAAATTAACCAAAAGTTTTGGGTGGGAAACGCTGGATTCTTTTATGCAACACGATGTACAGGAATTTTTACGCGTGGTAAGACCGCAAGCATTTTTAAATGTGTTATAAATTTGTTGTAATGCGTCGATTGTTTTACTATGTATGTATCCAGCTTTTAGATAAGCTGGAAAGTAAAATGAAAGGAACATGTGTGGAAGGTACAGTGCCAAAACTATTTGAAGGAAAGATGGTCTCTTTTATCAAGTGTAAAAATATAGATTATAAGTCTACGAGAGTGGAAACATTCTATGATATACAACTGAATATAAAGGGCAAGAAGAATAGTAGGTGTCGGAATTGATCTACCTTTTAGTTGAAGGAGATAGTAACAGCAATGAGATGTGGGTGAAAATAAATTACTTTTATATTTCAGTTTATGAGTCTTTTAGCGATTATGTCAGCACTGAAAGTCTTGATGGGGATAATAAATATGATGCAGGGGAACATGGCTTGCAAGAAGCAGAAAAGGGAGTCATATTTTCATCCTTTCCACCGGTTTTACATTTGCACTTAATGCGCTTTCAATATGATCCTGTAACCGATTGTTCTGTCAAATTTAACGACAGGTAAGCGGATTTGTAGTCTATATTCATTGCTAACAATTTGACTCCAAGTAATGTCAGAGATTTAAGTTAAGGTGCACATTAGTTTAGTTGCACAAATATAATTAGATATACGAATAAGATTATTTACGCAAATCCATGTATTTGAGTTCTTATATTGTTTTCAAAGGTTTGAATTCTATGACAAAATAAGTCTTGGCAAATATCTGCAGAACAAAGAAGCCACGAGTGCAGATTATACATTGCATGCTGTTCTAGTTCACAGTGGAGATAATCATGGTGGACATTATGTTGTATTTATTAATCCTGCCGGTGATGGAAAAGTATGTATGCATTATCGTGCGGAACTTTTTTCATTTGCTATGAAGCGCGTTTATGTCATATTATTTGGTTGCAAAACTATTTTAAGTTTCCCGAACAGCTCCTAGAATCTTACATTACATATATTTTATATTGCAATTGCAATGCAGATAAAATGTTTGTTTCTATGCACAGACACGTGTATGCAGGCACGTGTACATCTATACCTACATACATTATCATCATTTGATATTTCAATTTTGTATAGTGGTGCAAGTTTGACGACGATGTTGTATCAAAATGTACAAAGCAAGAAGCCATTGAACATAACTATGGTGGTCAAGATGAGGATATGTCCATGGCTGTGAAACACTGTACCAATGCCTATATGCTGGTATATATAAGGAACTCTGAACTGGAAAATGTTTTACAAGAAGTGAAAGAAGAGGACATACCTCAAGAGGTCAGAAACGTCCTTCAAAGAGAGTTGTCCCAGGAGTTAAGCGACCTTGAACGTGACAAAGACGCGACAGACTCGATTAAAGACTCACATACAGACACCACGACGCTTCGTCCGTGCACGCAAAATCCGCGAAATCCAAATCTCTATATTCATGATTTTTAACCGACAGATATCGATAGGTGAATTGGGGAAAGAAGTTGTAAATTGCTTACATTGCTTTTTGATAAAACTCCTCCCAGTTTACGAAACTTACATTGAGCTTAGATCGATTGGCTCACGATTAATATCATCAAATTTCTAATATATTAGGGCAAGTGAGAGGTTAAGAGAAAGATATGTTTAATTAGATAACAATTATATTTGCATAAATTGGATATTTTGGATATTTGAGTAACTTAATATATGAATTAAGCAGAACGTAAGCTCTACAAAATATATTTAAAAAATTAATATTTTTTTGTTAGTATGTATATCTATCTACGTACATACATACATCCATACATACATACATGGATAGATAGATAGATACACACATGTATACATACATACATACATACATACACACATACATACATACATGGATAGACAGATGCACACATGCATAAATACTTACATACACACATACATATATATGTATACATATATTTTCGAATATTTAATCGAACATTTGTTGTAAGATTTTTCTTCATCTGTTTTAATGAACAAAAATTTATAATGTTATCAGCTATGTGCTGTTATGTCATTAAATGTTAATATTTGATGAATTGTATACACATTTAGGTACAATGTGTTGCATGTTTTATGTAACTTCATAAATTTTGAAGTGTCACGCGCGCATTACTTCATCGATATACATTGTTTATGAAATTTGATTGTACTGGAACTGGAAATTTGTTGGACACAGACACGACCATACACACTAATTATATAATCAGTTTGATATACCCATAGGAGGTTTTATGTTTTGAATTAAAATACTTATATGGACAAACATAAAACCTTGAAGCAAAATCATTAAAATCATTGAGAACAAATCTTTTATACATTATGTATATAGAGGTTTGTTGTACGTTTGATAAAGGAATGTTTAATTTTCTTATTAAAAAAGAATAGTTTTAGTGCGAGCAATCAAGGCTTGACAGCCTGGTGTTACAATTGTGATTTCTAAAATAATTCATTATCTTAATCGATAATTTTATTTTGATATACTTTGACTGACTAAAACTATATTGTCATAATTAATGTATGCGTTGCACTTTAGGAACTATCAAAAAATCTGATCGTTAGGCTAATATCATGATGAGCTTTAGAGTCGTTTTGAGGATGTTTACTGTAATAAATATTGTACTATATTATATCTAAAATTAATAATTGTATTGTAGTATACTAAAGCTTTGAATGAGAAGAACAGAGACATATCGCAGAATAGGTTGAATATGTGTGGGTAATTATAAGAAAAGTACGGGTGGGAAGGTTTTAGGGGACGATATGCAGAGACAATTAGTAAAGTGATTTCATGCAATGAGTTTTATTTTGTCCATCGGATGAAACAAGTTACTAGAAGGGAAGTATAAATAATAGATGGTACTTGTCAGCAATAACAGCTTCCTTGATACGTCTTCTATTGTGTATTTGTTATTTAACGAAGATTGTTTAGTGATGAAAGTATAATGTGATTTATATTATCATATCCGCGTTTTTTGTGAACTAATATTTCCAATGAACATAGAGACATTGAGAATAGATTATTGTACCTCGTAGGGAGGTCAGGAACAATTAGAGCAGTTGTTAATTCATGAAATTTTGTCAATGTCGATAGTAAGTATGATCATTGACAGATGCTAACTATTTATTTGTTGTTACAAATTAATAAATAGAAAGAAAAAAAAGCAAAATGTCATGGATAGATTACTTTATAATAAATATAATAATCAGGTACCTATAAATACTATATCGCTATTTTATATATAAAACTGGAATAATTAATAAACTGTTGGGTATTAGAAAATCTCGTAATCGGTGGCCGCGTCAATTTTATTTATACCGCTTTAAATACTAATATGGCAGAAGTAAAAGTTTAAAATGATATTTATGTTGAAAGTCATTGATGAACAAAGTGTAAAGCATCTCCACGCTACTATAGTTACACATTACATTTATATTATTATTTGGCATAAGTGGTGGTCATGTATTTTTGTGTATTGTATAGATTGCACAGGTATGATATGATTTGGTATTTTTAACAGTTGGCTACCTTACTTTTTGTAAGTGTTTGTTATTGCATTAATACATTGCAACACTGATATTGCAATGATTTAACAAAGTGTAAAGTTAATGCTTCCTGTAACTTATACAATTGTTTGGAAAATCATGTCTTGAGTAATATGAATTAGTATCCGATACGCTATTAAATATCATTCCTGTGTAAAACTTGATTTGCCAAAGATAAGCTATTTGTGTATGTTTCGCCAACCTTGTTTATTTTTCAACCTTTTTAATGTGCAGTAAGGTACATGGAACCATCATTCACAGCTGAATAATTTTTATTGTGTAATTGTTTGACTTGGTAGTCGATATTGCGGCAGATGAACAAAATTAAAATTATGTAGATGGCAAAAAAGGTTCATTCTTTTGACGTTTCGAACACCATCTGTTCTCGAATCTCAAAAGCATGATTAAACACTATCTTTCTTAAAAATTATGTTCCACAAATTAAAAGATAGATGAGGAAAAAGTAACCATTGAGATAAATTTAGTATACACATGGATAATTTTAATTTTGTTGGTCTAGCTGGTGGAGAGGCTACAAGAGGAGAAGAGGCTGGAACAAATAAGAAGAAAGGAGAGAACAGAATCATACTTGTATATGACCGTCAACGTCCTTCTTGAGGATAACTTTGACGGTCACCAAGGCAACGATCTCTACGACCCAGAACATGCTTTGTACCGTGTGTTTCGCGTACGTAAACAGGCTACTGTGCACGAGTTTCTCGAAATACTGAGTGATTGTTTGGTAAGTGTATAAAAGTTATTCTAATGCTACTTCTACGTTTAAAATATTGCTGAATATACTTTAGTGTTACAAGTGTACTAGTAAATGAAATTTATTATTTCCTTTGTGTTAATATACTACCTGTATGAAATTTAACTGCAGACAGGTGTAATACGGTAGGTGATAAAAATTGTAGTATCTGTAGTTTATATACTTATGTCGTATATGCGCGTTTGCATTAAGTCTGGAACATATAAAATGTTGAAAAGGTTTACACTTCTTTCTGCAGAAATATCCCATAGATCAGATTCGTGTCTGGCCGTTTAGTGTACGTTCAAATCAAACCTGTAGGCCGACATTGATCGAGCCAGAAGCTGATTTGCAAAAACCCATTGTTGAGTGTGCAGAGAACTTAAATACTTGGAATGTATTCGTCGAGTTGGTTCCACCAGATTCTGATTTAACAGCATTGCCGTCATTTGATAAGGATACCGATGTTTTATTATTTTTTAAATTGTACGATCCAAAAAACAAAAAAATTCACTACTGTGGCCATCACTACATGCCCGTAACAGCCAGAGTCCGTAAGTGTTACTTCACCAAATTTAAAGTGATATAAAAATCCGTAACAAGAAATTTTCTACTAATCCCTTCATTGTCATCCAATTCTTACTCTTAGCTTTTTTGTATAATGTTTTATATGGTGTATGTAACTGTTAATATGTATATTTTAATTTTTGCAAAAATATAAATAATTATGATGGTTTTGCGCAGAGGAACTTATACCAATTCTGAATGAAAGGGCTGGTTTTCCACCGGACACAGAGCTCGCTTTATACGAAGAAATTAAGCCTAATTTGGTTGAAAAAATAGACAACTTGACAGAACCTTTAGAGAAAGTTCTCGAGGAACTAATGGATGGTGACATCATTGTATTTCAGAAGGAAGGAGACAATCGCGTGTATGAACTTCCCACCTGCAGAGAATATTTTAAGTACGTGCATATACTCAATAAAATGTAGCCTTCCTTAGGTGACAACAATAATTATACGCCTCTGATTTTAGGGACCTGTTTCATAGGGTAGAGGTAACGTTTTGTGATAAAACAATTCCTAACGATCCCGGATTCACAGTGGAACTTTCTTTAAGAATGACATACGATCAAATGGCAAAGGCTGTAGCACAACGGATTGACACGGACCCTTATCTTCTACAATTCTTTAAATGTCAAAAGTAAGCACATATCACCGTTTATAGATAACAATAAGTCGTTTCTTTGGATATTTTTATCTTCTTATAACATATTATGTAATGTTGCAACGATAAGGCCACATAAGAGAGTGAAATAACACTTTATCTTTACCGCTATTTGCAGCTACAAAGATTCTCCGGGCCATCCATTGAAATGTACATTTGAGGGTTCATTGAAGGATCTGGTATCTTATTGTAAGCCAAAAGCGAAGAAGCTGTTTTATCAGCAGCTCAGTATTAGAGTGAACGAACTTGAGAATAAAAAACAATTTAAATGTATATGGGTTGGACCGTCGCTTAAAGAAGAAAAAGAAATTATTCTCTATCCAAATAAGAACGGGACGGTAGCTACTTTACTCGAAGAAGCTAAGAAGCAGGTCGAGCTCTCCGAAAATGGATCTGGGAAATTGAGGATATTAGAAATCAATTGCAATAAACTACAAGCTGGTCCAAGGGACGATGTACCACTAGATAACTTAACCGCATCGGGCACGAAATTGTATAGGATAGAAGAAATTCCAAACGACGAATTAAATTTGGCGGACGATGAAATGTTGGTTCCTGTTGCACACTTTCACAAAGATGTATTTTCAACGTTTGGTATTCCCTTTTTCTTCAAAATTAAACACGTAAGTATCCGCATTGAGGGGAAATTGACGGTGCTATCGTAGGAGCGTACTTATGTCACATTATCCGTACGCAGGGCGAACCTTTCCTGGAAATGAAGGAGAGGTTATTAAAAAAATTAGGTGTGCAGGAGAAGGAATTTGAAAAGGTAGGCATCCTTATCTAATTTTTTTTGATCTTTTATGAGAATTCATAAAAAACTTTGAAGTTTAAGTTCGCGGTGGTAACAATGGGCAAACCACACTTTATTATGGACTCCCCGGAATACTGCATGAATATCAGTGATTTCCGTACACATCCAAATCCGAGTAAGTGTATCGATATTCTTCTAGTCTGTATGTAAGATATGCCATTAGCGTCATGCTCAGAACCATGCATGGCTTATTAATCTAAGCTTTATGTTGATGCTGATGAGTAATAAATTTTGTAGTTTATTCACTTTTAAACGCAGGCACAGCGCCGCACAGGCCTTGGCTTGGCCTGGAACATGTCAACAAAGCGCCGAAGCGCTCTCGTATCAACTACCTCGAAAAGGCCATTAAGATATACAATTAAATTTTCACCATGCAAAGAAGAATTAAATTAGGCAGCCACTCATATAATTTATACAATTCTGTATAGTAAGAGAGCGATGTCTGACATACGAAGGTTGGAAAATACGTTCAAACATTTGATTTTTCCGCTCGATACCGCGCGATTTTAATATTAAGATAATATAATCGCAAAGGTAAATCCATGGTTGTAAAATGGATGAAGATGCACTGTAATGAATATGCAGAGATATTTTATACGTCATAAAAGAACAGAGATATAGTTCTTTCTAAGTCGATATGGATTTTACATAGTAGTCGGATCGATCATATCTGATTCTAAGGTGCATCTAAAACAGCTAATGTAGCTCCATTCACGGAATCCGTTCTTATATTTGTATATATTCTGCTAGTCGAAGCTAATTGATTATAAAGTATTTTTGAAGGCCAAGAATTGGCTTCAGGTTGGATGCTTTTAGGGACAGTATGCTTACTCTAAGCGTTATTCGTAAAACTGGATACGGATTTCACATTCACAATGGAGAAAAGATGTTAACAGAAATTGTTACGGGAAGTATTTAAAAGTGTTCGGTATTTTATGATGCATAATAAAATTTTTATCATTTGGATAGATTGATTCTACCGTGTAAAATCCTTGCATCGGTGTTATAACATTCAAAGAGATGCTATGTAATGTTCTACGTGATGTAACAACTAACGGTCAAGATTGGAAAAAGATTGCCTACATACTCCTATTTTATACCATATTCGTATTCAGGATGTTTGAAATGCAGACTTGTAGTTATAACTTCGCCAATATTCATGTAGTAATGCCAAAATTCTCTGTATAAAAATATGGTTTTTGTACAAATGGATATTAATATTACAGCATTTTTAATTTTTATACCACACATCCTTACTCTTATTTGAATCTAACATTACTGATGTTGAATTAAATATACGATTAAAGCATAATAACATTGTTACACGAGGCATCAAATTTTTTATAATCCATTTGTGATTCAAGTTTCTAAGTTGCCTTCCAAACACCCTAGAACACTTTCTTCTGTTGAAGTGTATTCTTACTTGTGTGTGTTTTTGCCGTTTTATCTTATGTACTTTATTGAGATTTTGTTGAATTCTGCAAATATTGAATGATATTATTAAAAGAAAATATTGACAAAATATATGACGCTTAACTTAGGCAAGGAACCTGCTGTGCAAAGAATCATTAACGTGAAAATAATTCATTTGCACGAGGTACTCGCAGCTTTACGAGGCAATGCGATTTAGTGAAAAGTATAACGGAATACGATTGACGAAAGGAGTTGATCGAGTTATAAAGAATATAAATTTCTTTCGCAAGTTCATTTTTTTTCATTGTTTTTTGAAAGATATTTACATCAATGATCAGGTACGTGATGTATTGGAAATCATTTTCGTTTATTTATAACACGAGATTTAAAATGTGTCCAAATACACCATTATTTGATTTGGAAACCTACTATGCCGTTATGTGAGATTTACGGTTGTTCTCGAACATCGAAGAAACGAAATGTTTCTTCTTTCGGGAAAATGAAACATTTTATGTGAATTATAAAAGAACACAAAATTGTTGCAACGACGAGATGTTTTTTCACTTAGCAGTGCAAATTTTTGAGTCAGATCTAAGATATACTGAAACAATAAGCATAAATGAGGTACATTAGCGAGTAGATAGTACTTTTAGAATAATAAAATCGCTGCAATTCAATTTGACTCCTAACGGATATCAATATTAAATACAGATGAGGTTTGAAATAGCATGGTAATTTTAATCATTTTATTGGGAGGAATATCCGATCACATTCTATAATGTAATGCTTTTTTGGGGAATATGTTTGGGTACCGATGCATATTGCTAATAATTCATAATGAATAAAGTTGTACGACGTGCAATGGAATACACGAAGGCAATAGGTGTTATTTAAGAGGGTGTGTTACGGTATTTTGTAAAAATCTAAATACGGCTGCACAAATAGGCTCACGATTCACAATGACGATTCTAATTGTATACATGTTCAGACCTTTTATCGCTTTTAACGTTGAACTAATGGCTAGCTGCTTCTACATCCAAAACTAGTTCTAACATTATCGTAATCATTTTTCCCCGAATACTTACTGTAGTGTGCGGGTACATGCCTGACTAATTGTGCTAACGATTGATTTGGTATATTTAAAATGAAAGATTCGACAGAGGAGCAAAACATAGCATAAAGTTCAATGCGTCAGATACTCCATGCAGACTCGAGATGTCGATGATTCAGTTAAATATGTTCCTCTCTGTATTTTTAGTCATTTCATTTTCAAGTCAAATTTCTTCATTTCACCAACATTAACGACAAAGTATGTTGATATTATTGGTATACATTCGTCATGAGAATTTCGATCAGAAAGATATAATCTATGTTTACGCGCGCGCGCGCGCAACACACACACACACACACACACACACACATGTATAACATTGTTAGGTTCCTCGATGAATACCGACGATAATCTTATAATGTCGTTGAAAGTTGTACGAGATAACGGTTACTGGTATTAATCATAACATGTATTTTCTTTCCTTTTTTGTTTTTTTGCAAATGAATCATAAATTTTATCAGATCGAGGTTTTTTAAGTTATTATTATATTATAGTGAAACGAGAAGTACAGAGCGTAATTGTAATAAATAATGCGCCGTCAATTTTCTGATATATAATGCTTGTAAGTAGTTATAGAGCATTCCTTCTGTTTTGTACAGCTAACTTTATAATGGCTGCTCAATTGCGATTGTAAATTTGACCTACGAATATTTGACAGTTTTTTTCTAAGCCAATAAATCCGAATGTGATGCTCCATGTGTCACGAATAAAAATTATAATAAAACAAATGTAAAAGAAATCCTATGACTTTAAATGTCACGTTTGCTTGTATACCAAATTAAGCTATTTTTACAGTATCTTATATAACAACCTGTGGCACACAAATACTATTGTACGATCAAAATAACACAACGTGATAACGGCATACATCTATCAGCATTAAATAATTAATTTAGCATAATTGTCAAGGCCCGTTATGATCTTCCATCATTTTCGATAATAATTAGACATATTTAGATACATGGCACTATCATAAATTCATAATTTTTACGATGTATGTGTAGAATATTTTCTTATACACAATAAGATTTACGTTGCTGCTTTCCCAGTTGACTTTGCTTTTCCAAGAGTTAGTTAAACGCTTAAACTTTGAGAGAGGTCAAATAATCGTTTACGTATAAAATTCGTAACTGTAGAATTTAATTTAAAAATATTTATTCAAACCTTAATTCACCTCGCATACGAAACAATGCAATTTTCTATAATTACAATTCATCGTTATAAAAGATATAGCATTAACCATTACTAACCGTCACTAACCATTACAAATATTCTACAGATTAGCAAATGTATGATCAATCGTCATAATTTTATTGCGTTCCGATAATTAAGAAATCGTGTATCCATTATTTTTGTTTCACGATTGTGTGAACTAATGGTACACAAAATCCGATACAAGTTTTATGCGGGAGATAATTTTTTTTACATTTTCTATCTTAAAGCCTTGATTATTCGTACATCTTGATCTATAAAGTTTCAAATAAATCTATATCATATTTCGAAACTGTTGTAGATCTTTGATAGATTGATTGAACACGATATGTGGGGATCGTGTAAAGGCTTACGAATCGTGTATACCGCGTTCTAATTAAAAAATTGTCTGTAACGTCAGGCACGTAATCTAGGGCAATGTCTCAGAGTGCAATAAGATTTACCTTTAGTAGCAGTCTTTTTAAGCTTGACTATTTTTGATTATGGGATAGAAAACGGTGGGAGGGTGCAATTGACCATCAAAAATAATATTAATCGTGTGAAAATATGTTTTCCTTTTGTTAATCAGAATATATACCATTATGATAGAAATAAATACCTACCATATAGAAAAAAAAACTATGCTAGTTATATGCTTTTCTCGTACATATTACGTCGTAAGATGACGTACTTTCAGATTCTCACATTGGTCCATTTATTTGTCAGCCGTAAATAAAAATCATATATTAAAAATAATCTAAGACACGATAAGAAATTGATATCGGCATACCACTCTTGATGCTTTTACTTTGATTCTATTATCTTTAAGGTTTGGTTGCTAAATGCCGAATTGATGTCGTAAACTACAAACACAGCGCGCGGTTATTATTCACGATGTTGCGAGATTAATCCCCAATGTATGCGCAATATATATGAAAAATAATGACACTGACGTACGAGATTTATTAGGAATAGACGCTACCGACGTCTATGCATTTCTTAATGTATGTACATAAGGAATAATACCGCTCGCAGGCATTTCCTGAGGAAAATCGTCGCACAAAGCTAGAATCAGCTGACCTGGATTGAGATCAGTCCCCTCTAATGGATATTTTATATTGGATAATCATTGCGTTACAATATGCTCGATTCTCTACATGTCTCGTATTAAGGACATAGTGCATGAATCGCATCCTAAGGGTTTCCTTCGTAGTCCGATAATCAATAAGTTGTGCGAGACATATGAGTTTCAGGGTTCAGCGATAAGAAAATGTATTTAAAGGTCTTGATAAAAATGCCACCGACTGGATTGGCGGTGGAGAAACGACCTGTACGAGCATGCAGCCAAAAAAACTTTGTGATAGCGAACTACTTTCCAAGTGGCGCTACTAACTTAGTAAACGATCGATAGAGTTAGAATACCAGCGTATTTTTCACGTACACCATCGCATTCATCTTGGACAACATTGCGAACATAGAAATTTCATCAGGAAAATGGTCAAATTTCATCCTCGATGATTTACATGATCCTTGAAGATAAATCGTGAGTACCCAAAAGTGAATTATCAATATCGCATATGGTAACAATTAAACACTCTGTATGAAGTAGCAACAATCGTCTTATAATTATCTTATAATGAATTCGAATGTATATGCTAGACCAAATTTATTTTAAAGATCCTTTTTCTTCAGAACTATCTTATCTTTTGAACTCGCCAAAAGAGTAATGCAAATGTTAACTGTGAATCGTAAAGAAAAAATGCGACTCAAATTTGGCGGTCCCTCAGTTTCTCTGTGCTTCCTATTTGTTCTGTTATACAGTATATACTATGGTCTATTTTAAATTTTACTATCCCGCCTAAACCTGCTCATGATTTTAGGTTATGAGATGTGACTAGAGGCGCGTTATTGAGAAGAACACCTGATCACGTATATCGCAAAGAGTATAAGAATATTTCTGCAAAGTGGTAATTTTGTATAAATACGCGCGCCATTTTTTAAGAAGGGGCTCATCATGGCTTGGAATTGGATGAATTTGAATCGGCGCGGTTTTCAATTGGTTGAAAATCTCGTAATCACTAGAACTCAACGTATAAAAGATCGCGTTATTCCTCGCCGGATTTCAGATACGTCTGAAGTATCGCATAATAACGTGCAGTTTTCAACCACCTGTAGGATTTTCAAACATGTAAGTAGTTATTCCATTTTTGCAAGGATTATCAAAATACTCCAATTCGTTTTTGCAGGGAGTGCCGATTTTCACAGAAACTGTTAATGATGTACTGAAATAACAATTATAAAATTTGTATTTACCGTGAGAATTATCCTTCTGTTGCAAGTTTAAATTTCTTATTGAAGTATCGAAAATCTTTTTTTTAATATTATGGGATATGTACTTGTAAATAATACTTGTTTATAATTTCAACAAATTGGATAATCGTTTAACACACACGTGCACGGCATCTCTACAGTTGAATTATACATTTATCGTTGAAAGAAACGTGTTTGTATTATTGCATCGCGCAAGGGGTTATCAGTTGAAACCCTCTGAACTTTTGATGTATGAACCCATTCGTAATTGTGATTTATTTTATGGTGCTATGCATGTGTCCGATGATATTTTTCTTGAATATATTAAAATATCCATATATATATATATATATATATATACTTTTTCTTACGGCATATAAACTTTTGTGCATGTAACGCATTGATGTGATTTATGATCGTAATTTTTACAAAAAAAAATGTTCATATTTACGAAAATCTGTCGTCAACAATATTTAGTTTAAAATTTATACATAAAATAATCTAATACAGAATAATTATGAATAGAATATGCCTGGAATTTTGCACAAAAATATTTGGGAGACGGATCCCGAACTTTTTGCGTTAATGCAGAAAGAGAAAAAGCGACAAGAAGCAGGCCTCGAGATGATTGCCAGTGAGAACTTTACATCCCTTAGTGTACTACAATGCCTGAGTTCATGCCTGCATAACAAATACAGTGAAGGATATCCTGGACAAAGGTACTGAATTGTTATTTATGAATCTTCATTCACAAGACATTTGATACATTCATAAGCAAATGTATTCTTGTCTTTTCATACATTTTTTCAGATATTATGGAGGAAACGAATACATAGATGAAATTGAAAGATTAGCACAAAAACGATCTTTAGAGGCATTCAATCTTAATCCAGAAGAATGGGCATGTAATGTACAACCATATTCTGGAAGCCCAGCAAATTTTGCGGTCTATACGGGTTTAATTGAACCCCATGGACGCATAATGGGCTTAGACCTTCCCGATGGAGGTCATCTCACTCACGGTGAGTGAGATTGTTTTTAGTTATAATTTTGTTACTTTTATTGGTCGTAAATATTTAAACACTTTTTAATTTCGTATTTGCGAGAGTTCATAATATGGTCGTCTAATTTTTTCAGGATTTTTTACTGCTACAAAAAAGATATCCGCTACTTCTATCTTCTTTGAATCTATGCCGTACAAAGTTGATCCTAAAACTGGCTTGATCGATTATGACAAATTAGCTGAAGAAGCCAGACTGTTTAAACCAAAGGTTATCATAGCAGGAATATCTTGTTACAGTAGATGTTTGGACTACAAACGCTTCCGTGAAATTGCTGATGAGAATAACGCCTACCTCTTTAGTGATATGGCTCATGTATCCGGATTAGTTGCAGCTCGATTAATACCTAGTCCATTTGAATACAGTGATGTTGTGTCGACAACTACGCATAAAACGTTAAGGTACGATGTTTGTACTTTACGATTACTGTTCTTTTCTGAGGAAACCATTATAATTTTGTTAAATCCATAGGGGTCCTCGTGCTGGTGTAATATTCTACCGAAAGGGTGTTAGAAGTATTGGCAAGGATGGGCAAAAAATCATGTATGACATAGAGAATAAAATCAATCAGGCTGTATTCCCAGGATTGCAAGGCGGACCTCATAATCATGCTATAGCTGGTATAGCTACAACAATGAAGCAAGTTAAATCGCCAGAATTTATTGCCTATCAGGAGCAAATTGTAGCTAACGCAAAAAGATTGTGTACTGGTCTTCAAAAACATGGTTATAAGATCAGTACAGATGGTACAGATGTTCACTTGATTCTGATAGATTTAAGGCCTGTGGCTCTCACAGGATCTAAAGCAGAAAGAATATTGGAAGACATCTCTATTGCTTGCAATAAGAATACTGTACCCGGTGACAAAAGTGCACTCAACCCTAGTGGAATTAGGCTTGGAACACCTGCGTTAACCACTCGTGGTTTCCTCGAAACAGACATCGATTGTGTTGTAAATTTCATACACAGAGGTATGTGTGAATATTCATGCAGTATAAGCGCAAGAAATAATACCAAGAACAATAATATCAATACATATTTTACATACACATATAACTATGTTCCAGGTTTGTTACTGGCAAAAGAAGCATCGAAAATCTCAGGGCCAAAACTCGTGGACTATAAAAAAGTATTAAATACTGATGCCGACATTAAACAAAAAATTGCAGCTTTAAAAGAAGAAGTAGAAACCTTTTCGAGGAAATTCCCACTTCCAGGATTAAAGGAATATTAAATCATACGTGGTTTAAAATTTTGTTAAAACTGTATTCTTTTATGTAAGATTAATTATCGGTCAAATGCTTACTCGATATATTAATTAGCTTTATATCGTCCTGATTTTTAAGAAATTATTTACATTTAGGTTAATACATAGTTGCTTTGGTATGGGTTTTGTGACGTCAGATACTGCTGTGCCTGTTTGAATTTTCAGCACTACCAATCTAGATTAGTATTATAAATTACAGTGCGCAAAGATTTCAGAAATATCATTTTATATACACAGATTTTATACTTCTTACAAATCTAAGTACTTAAAAAACATTGCAAATTGATGTGCGAATAATCAAGGGAGAGAAAATTACTTGCGTATAGTTCAAATTGGTAAAATACTATAGGTTAAATTATATATTGCGTAGTATACATATAGCAGCAATTTTTATAATCATTAAATTCTTATTAAATTTTTACATTATTACAATTCATTGCGGATAACTTACACATACACGATACAAATTTATAAATTCAGGATTGTAATGTATCAGCACTAATTAATGCTACGGTGCACATGTTCTTAAATCATTGTTCTCGAAATGTGCATAAATAGATAGCATTTGTGATATCTTATTAAATTGGAAAAAAAGCCTACTGCAAACTTTCTTGGACACCATCATATCTGATCCCTTGTTATGATGCAGGGTAATATTGCATTCAGTATTGGTTAGTATCTTTCTTTACAGTTTTTGTTAAATTATATGTCCATTTCGTATGTATGTCTTTTAAAAGTGGAACATGCAGAAGGATGAAATAATGTGGATTTTAATGATAGAAAAACCGTTGATAATACCAAAGTACTTTTTGCGCTGTTGCATAATAAAAGCTGTGTCTGTTTAAAAACATACTAACCACAGGGAGTTTTTTTTTATACCATTCGCCCGTATTCGATCAATAGGGTATTCATTTCGTTCTGAATATTTTTTTTTTAAATATCAGGTTAAAAGGAATGGTGTATGAATTTTTAAAAAATTATAAGATTATATTTGTACATCATCTTCTTCTGACCATTGTGATCCTATAATGTCGTTTATATACAGAGTATCCGGATACTTAGGGTGCTCTTTTAGTTGCTCTAACTTCGTTCTTCGTAAACAAAGAAACTTATGTAAAATTATAACGAATATATGCTTCGATAATCCAATAGTATTCAATGACAAAAAAATGTACAATAACACTTTGAGTTTTATTTGACTCAGTTTGTATTGTTATTTGCAGTGGTATTTGACTCAGGATTTGTACTCAGTATTTGTCATAAGTTACGAGACATTTTATACATTCACTATAAAGGAATACTCTGTGTATATGCTTATATTTGTATAAGGATGTACGATTACATTGTGAATATATATACACATATGTATTACACGTATATATACACACACAGTAAAGAGGGTAAATCCACCACACGCATGTGCATGCACACATCTGTACAATGCATACCCATTAAAATTCTACTGTGAATTATGGTTTCTATACTGTATCACTAATACACAACAATATCATATTATGTTTATTATTAGTGCTGTAAAAATGGTTTATTACATGATCATGACTGTGTCGCTCTTTCATCTAAATATGTGACCTAGCTTTTGCTAAAGTTTTAAACAATCTTGCCTATGTTAGTATAGAATCCGATAAATAAATAATTTCCTTGCTGTGAGTATATTCGATTTTACTCTAACCAACAAGCGATATCATTAAGCACTCTTTGTCGGAAGCTATAATTATGTCACATTTATTTATCATACGTTTTACTTTATAGAAAATAAATCTTCGATCCAGCACTTATATGTAAGCACATTCGTACGAATATATACAAAGTATATCATTTGCATTGATAGGAATTTTGATCAGAACAAAAGTTTTTGCTATATTTTCTTTCGTATGAAAAGTATGTCTGTCCTTTATCAGAGCATATACCCATCAAAATTCTAATGTAATACTTGAAAAGAATTTTTTTTGTGGTTTCTGGATTAATTCTTGTAATAGGGATGTACACGTTAAATGCAATGAACTTTGTATTTCAAATAAATTTCATAGAGACAGTTGCAATCTTGATTGGATCTTTCTAAATAATCGGCTTCAAATATGTTCATATACTGATAACCTGCACATCCCTTATCGTAACTTTTTTTTTCTTTCTTGTTTCAAACATCTTCCATATATATGGAATATATATATGCAAGTTTATTGTTATTCACTTCTATCACACTGCATAATGACGCGAAGTCGATGCTATATTGCGCTGTTCATCATCCGAATCCTCATCTTCGGGACCATTGAAAAGGGATTGTAGCAGCGTACCAAAAAAACCCTGAGTTCGAGGAGGAGGGGGTGCAACGTTGAAAAATAGTTGGCCTATTTTATCTAAGTATTGCCGATAGCATGGATCTCTATTTAGAGATATCTGGTATTGATCACACAGAATGGTGAACACAGCAAGCTTACCACTGAAAGACAATAGAATCAAATCAAATATAAAAAGCGTTTATATTGAATGTATTCGTTATTAGTCCTCTTAACGTATATGTGATCCGTACTTACCTGTCAATTGTTTTCAATAAGAAAAATAAAAAGTTTAATAAAGGAAGAACATATGGCGGACCACTGCTTATTCTTGGATGCTTTGAGGTATACGTGTTGAAGGCTTCTTGTGCAGTTGCTTTGTTTCGCAAACAGAGATACCTATAAGGATATATATAAATTTTAACTTATTACTAAAGTACACATATATAATTTCGTACATTTTAATCAACAAGCAATTTTGAGATAAACACATTAATGTGCTTACTGTAAAACAGCTTGCGCTATGAATAGGTCTATTTCATTTGAATATCCTCGTTGTTCGTGGAGCTCTACCAACAGTGCAGCACATCCAGAACCATCTCTACTATGTATGAAATGTCTCCTTGCCATCTTGTAATTTTTTTCTAAAACAAATTTTAAATTTCATTTGTTACTGCTATCATATATCTGTTAAACATGCATTATAGATTTATAGAGATAAGTTATAGAACAATTTATTTTGAGCAGAAAATTACCTTTCCAAAGAATTTCTGCTACTTTTTGATGTAAATCGGGATGACCTGTATTATATTCTGTACCCTTTGTACTCCAGCTTAAGGCTGATTGTAGAAATATATCCCTTTCTGGGCACGTTGGGCTCATTAAGTTAAGCAGGCTTCTGATCTTTTCAAAATAGGCTTCAGTGGGCTCTGTTCCCGATTGTGTTAAAACATTTATAAATAATATTCCTAAGTCAACTCCACTGGCAAGCTGCAATGTTATATGTAAAAATAATCTACACCCGCAATATAGAATCAATATTTTAGGTTCAATCGTGTTTTATGAGCAGTGATATATCGATCCATTGAGATGAAAATTAAAACGTTCATTTCTTAAATGTAAAATAATTGCGATTGGATAATAATTTCTTTTTTAATGCTCATCAATATTGTACATGATGTAAGAGTTATCTTAAAATCTCGATAACGGGTAAAAAAAATGCAAATTTTCTATTACACCATATGCAAAATATTGATAGTAATTAGCCGGCAAGTGATATCGATTATACATAATAATAATATCCACCTGATCGTGCCGTAGTAAAAGAGTAGATCCATTGTACAGTAAATCCAAAAGTTCCGAATACTTTTTCTGTCCAAGGTATCTGAAAAGAGAGGTTAAGCTGAGGTAATGATGATTGTACAAAAAATATTCTTTGACGATATGCGTACGAACGATATGCTCACCTGAAAAATAAAGTTCTATACATTTGATGGGCTTCATAATAATTTCCTGAGTTTATACACGCTTCTAATTTTGCTAAAACTCGCTGAACACCGTGAGTATACTGCGAGGCCATGTTTATGCTTTTTGGGAACTTTGTATCATTCGTTTTTGCCGTTGGTATCAGTGTTTCAAATTAATTTAAATTTGAAGGTATTCTAAACGATTACAAGTATGAGTACGTATGAAAGAAAGAAATGCGTATATCGCTGCCTGACGCAATGCATATTATAATAAAGACGATCCACGGTTAACCGACGTGTATAATAAATAAGCATAAGTAGGTACTTATTGATATATTCTAAAAGGAAAACATAGATAAATCGTACAGTTTACATAAAATATTCTATTAATATTTAGGATATAATGATTACTTTACATGCTATTCAAGAGTATTACATTTTTCGAATAATCAGAAGAAACACGTGCCGCAATAGAATTGCATGTAAAAAAAACATTCGTAGCCTTTTACAATTGTGATGATAGAAAAAGTAGTGCAATACTTTTAAAAACAAAGTAATTCATTTACGCGATCAAGAAATTTTAACTTTAATATCAACTCGATATAAAGTTATATGCTGCTTAATCAATGATCGTTATAAGGCGGCACGTGTCATGCACCTTCGATCCCACGGGGATAGTAGCATTAGAGCAGAGATTGATACGTGCCGTTTATGATCGGCAAAAGTAATATCGATGAACATGTGAATCCCCGTAACTTCCTTATACAGCCTGATCAAGAAACATCAAACTTCTGCACGAAGCGAAGAGTATCTATTGGAAAATGATCGTAGAAGGATATGGTTTAGAGATTTCGGATTGTGCGTTGACAGTGGCAGTCGACCGGCCCTTGAGTCGAGAGTCCGTACCGCGACATATAAATCGGCAAAAGTAATATTGATAAATGCGCAAAGTGGCGTCGCGTAAGCGTTGGTGCAAGACAGCCGAGTGGTTAAAACCGCGGAGGCGCTGCGCCTCTGGCGGCCGGCCGTGCAAACAAGCCTCGCGGAAATAATTATCGCGATTTATGTTATTTGCAAACGCGAGGGGATTAATTAATTAGGGTATGTCCGCGGAGCGGCGATTAAGGAAATAAAGGGGCTGGCGGTCGTTCCCGGGTACGCATCGAGTGAGTGGAACTACTGGCCGCTGCGGGGTAAGTCTCGAAAACGCGGATTCCCCCCGCGTTTAAAGGGGGGCGGCGGCTCGCACAAGTGTTTTTTTATCGTTACGCTAGCCTCCGCACCCCGAGGATTGCAATGGCCGAAGAATTCGAAACCGAACGTATTTAAAATGTCGATGACCATCCTAAGTCTGGTGATTGTACCGACGACGCCCGTTCCTCTTCTATCCTTACCACTACATTTATTCGCCCACACTTCGCGAATTATGACTCGCTTCGAAATAAATACCGATGCCAATTTATGCACCAGCCAAGAGGCCAAACGGACTGATGTCCCGATTCGGCCAGTAGGGGAAACGTACTCTGAGTTTCTATTTTTTTCTCTTACGATTATTCTCATAAGATGCGGCGAGTATTATTGTTAAATAACCATTGCCCGGTTTATCAGTTAAATTTCACTTGTATCTGTATAATATGCAAATGATATTCTTTCTTTCCTTCGTAAGAAATATGCATACAGTTTAATATATACATATATATTTTTTTTATATATATATACACACATATACATATAGGTTTAATTTATACATACACATAGGTAATGATTTCCATGCGTATAGAATGGATTTGGCGGAAACTATGAAAAATATCGTTGCTAAAGGCATGCAAACGGAGATGGGACCACCTAGTGGAGGATCGGGTTATCCTGGCACACCCAGTAGCGCCGGCTACGTTACGGAGAAAATGTACATGCTGTTACAAGCATACCTACAGAATAAGGGCTGGAATCCAAGTATTGAGTTGCTTCAATGCTTTACGGAGTTTAAAGATGCTTCGATGATGCCCAGCGCTGCTTATTTGCAGTAAGATACGATACGTCTTTACTTTTCTTTCATATGAACTTTGTGGCTTCTGTCTTGTTAAACGGAAAGTTCCATTTCTTCTTGTTTTTTATACGGATTAAAATATACTTGTAGAATGATGGCATCGAGAGTAGCATTGGACTCCCAAGGAAGGTTAGTCTTGAGGGAAAGTGGGAAGATTATACTTCCTTATGAGCATTTCGCGAATGCAGTGATGTTAAAGCACATGAACGGTCCGCATGGCTTACATTTGGGCTTAGAGGGTACGGTTAGGGCAGTTATGGAGTCTTATACGATTGGACGAGAATGCTTTGGTATGGAGAAGGAATTTATAATTGAAGTTGTACAGAATTGTCCCAATCCTGCTTGCCGTTACTATAAAAATCAACTTGAATTGACTCAAAAAATGGGACACATGGCGCCTACATATATTCAAGAAAGTGAAGCTACATCTTTATTGCGCACTGGTTTTCCTCATAATACAGATTTTCAGGCTGTACATGTTCTTTTAATATGTCTATAGTGTACTTTTACATTTTTGCTGTATATAAAATATATATTTTTTGATTATAGACTTTAAGTGGTGCTAATGCAAATACACACATGGGAGGAGGATCTGCTGCAGAACTATCAGAAATAAGGGGTGCTGGAAATCAAATGAATCTTCAACGTCCTCCAAGCCGTCCATCATTAAATATTCCACATCGGCCTGTATCACAAGAAAAAAAAGTACCCACTGGCAAGCAACATTATGAATCTTTAATACCTACTATTCCAATTTCTGATCACAAATTAACAGACTTTTTACGAACAAATTTGGATAACTTGGACAATCTCAGTGGGCTTGGTTTAGGAAATCTTCAAGGACTGGGAAATGCAAATAAGGATCTGTTAGCTTTGCACAATGGAGCTTGGCCTTTAGAGAATGAGAAAGGAGCTCGCTCAGCGTCCTCAAATTCTGAGGGTAGATAAAAGAGACCATTTTTTGCATAATGTTACATACATTCCAAAAAATTGAACGTTATAATTTTCCTCAACACTTCAATTTGCAGGAGGCCAGGAAAAGATAGTACGCGCTTTTGCAGAAGTTATGAAAAACATGGCAAGAATGAAGGCTTGTGTGCGGCCCGCAATGTGCAAACCATATGGCAAACAGTCGGAAGCTTTACAGAAAAGTAATTACAAACATTTGAAAATATTTTTATTGTTTCAGTGATATTGAGTATCCGTTTAATATCAGTATATAATATCAGAAATGATTCACATCTTTGTGCTATACGGTTGGAAAACGGGTTGTACTTAAATTGCTGAACACAAAAGAATAAAAAATGTCATCATTGTTACTCGATTGTATTCATTTCTGTTTACAGCATTGGTTGACACAATACAGCTTGTCCAATCGCTCAGAAGTTTTTTACCTCCACCGCATATCCCAGTCTCGAGCTGGAAAAATGAAGATAAACACCGGTTAGATCATACTGGTACTACGTACCTTTCAACATTGTAAGTACACATTGTGAATCATTATTTCTTTATATTAACGTAAACATTACGTTTGTTATTTAGGAAGGCCGGAGGTCTAGAAGAATTGTGCGAACAGCGTAAACTAGAATAAGGAATGTCTTTGCAAGCATCAGTATAGCATTTATCTTTGCGCTCTATGATGTTTCTAGTCATGAGGTGTTTATGGGTTAGATGGTTGTTTAATATCTAAACAACCCGAAGGATTGCTCAAAAGTTGTTGGCGTTTAGGACTTTCAGATACTAAGAGACAAAACAAGTCATGCGTGGACTGTGATAAACGTGGGTAGTGAAGAAATTTATATATAGAACTAAATTTACACAATTATTTAAGACGTTTAAATTAGCTTTATTTCGGTGCTATGATTTTAAGTTGAATGTTAAAGTCTGCCTATGGGGCTCATTTAGTATGTATGATCAAGTATTTTCGGATCAACGACCGTGGTCTAATTAGTCTGCGTATAATTACGCAATACAAATAGCATTTACATTTTTATTATTATACATTGATTTTATAACTCGCCACTTGTGTTCAGATACTTACCTGATTAACAATATATTGTACAGATTCTTTATACGTTGTATACCTTATTGTTACGAAAGTGCATAAAGTTAGTGGCAACGAGACTAAATTAGTCTTGTGGATAAGTTTTAAATTATTTTATAGCAACGTATAAAGTATGGAGATGTAACCAGGAAATAGGATTCTCTTTCAGACTTTGTAGAATCTTTCATTCTTTTCAATATTTTTAAATATGTATTACATTTTATACAATGCAGTTTTACTAAGAGTACTGAGAAGCAGAATTCCCCTTTATGATTAAAAATTCAAATTTTGTGCACACTCACAGGTACACAGAATTTTCTTTAAAATACATATTATGTGCACTATTATTTATTTGTAGGATTAGGATGAACATATATGATTGTTATTTCTAATGTTATTTGTTAATTATCTATACACGAATAGCGCAAACCGTTTGCAACATTTTGTTAAGCTCCATGGGCAGTATCCGCGGTGTGCACGTAAAAAGTCACTGGTCAATTCGTAAATATTTTTCAAGAAATAAATTATTTCTTTATCGTATGCACATGTAAGAAGGTACATTATTAGTAAATTCGTAATGAGTGGTTTGCACTAACGCTCAAAAACTTTTCACTGTGCACTAATGCTATTTGGAAACGTTTTTAGCTTTGAAAGGTATAAAATTGTACAGTCATTTCGGCTGACATTTGAAATGATTACGATTTCATACTATACGCAAAGACAAGAGTGTTTCCAGCTCGGTTGTTATACGCATATCTGCGACGGTAAAATGTTTCCTTCTTTCTCAATAATGAAGAGTTACGAATATTAATCTCTGAACGCGGAAGATAAGTGTGTGTATCGGGCATGTGAGTTGATTTCATTCGTGTGCGTGATCGATGTATGCAGAGTTTTGGCTATCAAATAGCAAAATTTTATATGACTGTACGTTAAAAATGTCTTTCGATACATGTATCTGTTATACATATAATTTATTTGTCATATCTGCAGCAATCGAAAGTGAATCCACGACGGATGTCTGTGACTTAAAGAATTCGCCCTATTAATCGACACTGTACGTCTACCGTCCTTTCGCACCATTCTCGAGCCACTGTCGGTGTCACTGTATTTCGTATAATATTATGAACGTCTAAGTATTTGCAACTTTATTACTCCTCTAAAAATTTTTGAAAATAACGTTCCACAACGAATTTGTACATTTATACACATTTAAACGCTGGGGAACAACGCTTTACGCTTAAGTAAAATCTACGCAGTTAACGGAAAAGACGTATAATTTTATGTCGCCAAACGATCCACGTTTCCAAGAAAAATACTTTCGCACGCGTTCTTAAAGCCACGGACATCTAGGTATGCCTATTACATTCTGTTGACGTAGTCTAAAAGCGTGGCCGCTGCGGTATGGTCCATAATTCAAAGATTAATTGTTATAACCAAAGCGTATTTCTAGTAACTAAATGGATTTATTTCTTATAGTAGTTATGTAAATTGCATGCAAACGGAATCATCGTTTGTTTTGCCGTCGAAGTATCGACGTAACTAAGCATATCCATGACTAAGCTGCAACTATACCAAATAGAGAAAAAAGGAGCACGGAAACTGAGTCTGACAACCGTACAAAACTTGAGATTTGAGGTAAATTAAATATCACATACGCGAGATGGTCGTAAATTATACAGGATTCGTTTCCGTATTTCATCGCTCTCACGCCATATGTATACCATAGACCACATCCAACTTTTTCGCACTTAAACCTTAACAGTAAGATGATTGTAAAATGCACACCGCCGTTGATCCAGCTTTTAACGTGGATAACCAACGATATCGTACATCAATGCTACCGCTGTGTCTGCACATTAAGCTCGTTGCTTGCCAGTATTGCTCCTCTGTATTCTCGCATAATTCTAATTCACGACAGCAACCATTAAAGTTTTTACAAGCGTGAATCGTGGTTATTCTTTTATAACGCTCGGTCGTTACTCGCTACGATCGAACGCCCTCAATTCTTCTTTGCTTAAATCAAATCACAACATACCTAGTGATCCTCCTAAAAACCGTCCCATCTCACAGGACGTGCCAGATATATATATATATATATATCTGGCA